>VRLP01001061.1:0-154406 GCA_009660295.1 Lophius piscatorius | reverse complement strand
TATATATATATATATTATATATACATATATATATATATATATATATATATATGTATATGTATATGTATATATATATATGTGTATATATATATATATATATATATATAATATTATATATATAATATATATATAATATTATATATAAAATATATATATATATTATACATATATATTATATATATATATATTATTTTATAATATATTATATTATAAAATATGGGATATTATAACCCAATCGGCCTAAAGAGCTTTGCTTTAGGCCAATTGGGTTCCTGTTACACGCATATGCCGTAGACGCACACCAAGCATTAGCTGCTACTGCTCCAAACATCTCACAAGTAAACCGGAAAACGCAAAACGTGCAATTTGCTACACTAGCTAACATTAGCAGAGTGGCTAAAGCTAGCGGGAGCTCAGAGCCAGCCGTGAGCCCTTAAGTCCCTGAACAAAGCTAACATATAACTTACAATGGACTGAAGCAGTCTTACAAAGTTTTATTTTCGCTTCAAAATGTCATACAATTGGTTTAAGAAACACACCGTAAATTGTTTTCAACAGTTCAGAGTAAGTATACAATGCCGACCAGCCTTCCTTCTACTGTAATCTTTCAAAATAAGAGCACTTAAAATACATTACTCATTTTGATTTCAAAACATTAAAGAAAAATAAATTTGAATCAGCCAAAATCGGTATAGGGCGGTCAAACTTTATAGAAATGGTGATCGGCCAAGTAATCGGTGCACCTCTAATATATATATATGTGTAATGTTATTCGTATAGGGATTACGATATCAGATCTAATCTCCGTTATCTGGGTTATTTATCTTGTCGTTTATACTAAGAACAATTATTCCCGGGAAACCCTGTAAAGTCTGAGATTTTATGGAATCATCATCGCCTTCGCAGATCATTTGTGTTGTTGATTTTGGCAGAGCGCAGTTACATATTTCCACCACCAGGGGAACATTATCTCCAAATCAAAGTTTTCGGGTCATAATTTCTCAACTGTTGGTCCGATTTAGTTCAAATGCGGTGTAATTAAACGACTCGAGATCTATCTTTTGTATTTCATATTTTACTCTAATAGTTCATATTATTAGAGCATTTTGAGGATATACACTTCCTTGCAAGGGCTAGTTGAGATCTTCAGTTCCAGGAGGATCCATTTACCCATCAGGCACCTCCAACAACTTGTGCACACTGAGGTTTTGATGAGGTCATTCCTGGCCCGGGAGCAGAACTAACAGCCAGGAGCTGTTAGTCGTGACAAAGGCACTCTATTTTGTAATTACAAAAACAATAATCATATCAGGCGAACGTTTTTGACGAGTATAAAGATGAGTTGATGGTGGGTTTTCATCTGTGCTTTGTTGAGATTCAGAGCGTAGGATTCTGTACACGGCCATTCTAGATGTGTGGGGGGGTGGGGGGGGGTTGTGTCTAACAATTATCAGACATTGCTTTAAATCTGCTTAGGAAAGTGATGGGGAGCTGACTGGGAAGCCTTTCATCTCAGTCATGTTCTGAACTAGAAGTTTGTTTTGAGAGGTGGGAGCTGTCTAATAGCCATTTCCAGTGTTTGCGGTATCTCATGTGACCAGCATAAGCCTTTTTGAACCTAAACAACCGCCATGCAAGAGAGGATAATCCATGTCGTACGAACAAGTCTAAATGTGTAGCTGGCGAGGTGGGCGGGGTCTGTATTTTGCCTTCTGAGACGTATAGGGTTACCCTACTCTGTCCCTACGCAAATGATCATAAATATGTTGTTGTAGAACCTCTCCTTGAAGTTTTAAGTCCAATCAAAAAATGTGCTGGTAGTGATTGATTTTAGAGCCTCATGAGGCGTTTAGGATCAGTGTGCTTTTATACTCACTGGCCTTCCACATGATTGAAATCAGCTGCATGACACAAGCCCATATATTCCATATGGCTTTGTCATGATGTCCATCCTGCATGGCTCGTGTCTCTGCTGCGTGCTTGGTCTGTAATCGTTTGTCTGAATTACATTCAAACCATACAATGGCACATAATACGTCTTTTAATTCATTCAAATCATTTTACAAGGCTTTATGTTTGATTTTAACGCAAAAGTATTTGTTGGAAACAAAACGCCCGCAGTTCAGCTTTGATGGACAGCACACATTCTTTGTTGGAGTAAATGTTCTCCTGACTGCTGATGTGCATGCAGACATTGAATCGCCAATATGTAATCCGTCATCACTCAGCATCTTGACCAAAAGAGATCTGCAAGCGTTTTTTATTCCTCAAATTCTTTGTTTATTATTCTTCATGTGTGTGAATGTGTAGTTCAATCTGTGTGTGTATCTGGACAACTGATGATGATGATGATGTACTGTTCAGTTTTAATGTTGTCTCTTTCTCAACCCCTGTAGAGATTTTACGTTGCATCGTCTCGGCAGCTAAAGCGTCTGGAGTCGGTCAGCCGCTCTCCCATTTACTCCCATTTCTCTGAGACGGTCACAGGCTGTAGTGTAATCCGAGCCTACGGCCGACTCTCTTCCTTTATTGTAATGAGCGATACCAAAGTGGATGACAACCAAAAGAGTTACTACCCTGGTATAGTGTCTAACAGGTAAGTGTCACCCTAACAGGATTTTTGAACATGCTAAGAACGGTTATTGAAAGTCTTGCCTGAATCAGATCCTCAAAATAAGCCTAAAATAGTTCCACAACTATCAGATATATTTGCATCACCTTGGTGTATATGACATGTAAGACTTAAAATAAATTATTTTCAGTGTCAGTAACATTGTACCTTTTACTATGTGTGAGTAATCTTTGATTAGAGGCTCTAGCATCATTATATGATCATGATATATTCATCATGATGTTATTCTAAACACATTTTCTGTGGGATAGGACCGGGAGAACTCTCCATTTAGTACTGTTGGATAGCCAACGGACCCAGAATGTGCCAAAAATTTAACTTTGTTTGCAAAAATCCACCTGTATCCTCTAGAGGAAGCTGTATGCACAACCTTTGACTGTGACATAAACTTATTTCTTTTCCTAATTATATTTATGTAACTATAATATAATATTTAAAACTACAATAAAAAAACAAAACAATAAAAAACTGCAAAAACTAGGTAGAAGCCCAATTACGGGCATTTAGTGAGTCATCTGTTATCGATCCTTACTCACCCAATGATGGGATGGATTAGGCCTGTAGAGAAATGGCCATAATGGTGATCACTTTGTTCAGAAGAGAGGTTGATTTTTTAACAGTGTGCTGTGTTAACCTGCATACAGGAAGTGAGTACTTCAGCATTTTCACAGTCAGACTGGTCGTAGCAGGTAAAGCACTGGTGTTGCTGAAAACAGTAAGAGTGGCTCTGTGGGTGAATCCCAGTAGACCAGTGAGTCAACCTGACCTGCATCAGTGGAACTGGAACATCTAAACATGAAAATGTGGCGTAATTTACTTTAGTGACTGTAGTCACACCTGTTGTGACACTTTTACAGCAAGGACGTCTACACTCAAACAGTCTAAACAGATTTTCATACCAGACGCTGATCTGATTCTCCGTGAGTCGTGTCCCTCATGACGCTGAGATTCTGTCACACAGGTGGCTGGGAGTACGGATCGAGTTCATCGGGAACTGCATTGTGCTTTTCGCTGCTATGTTTGCCGTGACTGGAAAGGAGAATTTGAATCCGGGCCTGGTGGGTCTGTCGGTGTCCTACGCTCTTCAGGTAAGCAGCCAGCCGGCCAATCACATATAACATTTTTCATTTTTCAGCAAATGAAGCTTTTCTAAATCTAAAAAATGATAACACATTTGTGTTAGTTTGTTGAGTTGTGTGTTTGAATTTTTCCAAATGTTTCCGTTGATGTTCAAGCCCAGAGAAATCTCACTTTGTTCAAGGTAACAGTGAACCGTAAGAAGAAAGGTTTTTTATGTTTTATGTATCTTTTTACTCTTTTCAAGGGCAACACTTAATCTGCACAGTATAACACAGCGACAGTCTACTTCTGGGATCTAGGTCTGTCCAGTCAGAGTCTATGAACTTAATTAATTAATCAGCTTAGTTGAGCTTCTCCAAAATCGTCGTCATAACCCAGACAACAGCAGAAATGCGTCCAGGGGAAAGATTATACAGCGCTGAAAAAGGTTTCGAACAAAGCTTTGAAGCCTGCAGTTTGTTTTTTTTGCAGGTGACCATGTCTCTGAACTGGATGGTGAGAATGTCTTCAGATCTGGAGAACAACATCGTTGCAGTGGAGCGAGTGAAGGAGTACTCCGAGACCAAGACTGAGGTAAGATGTGTTACTGTCTTTCTGTCGGTGTGAAGGGTTTGTCCTTTGATGAAACTAAACACACCCTGTGCTGTGAAGGACTTTTCTGTCTCAGCTAAACGCCAGTTGGCTCTGAGCTGCATTGAGAAAAGTAGGAATTTATCCGCATTCCAGAAAACTGTCATGCTGCCAAGTCTTTGAATGGAGACCTGTAAACTCTAACTAGATCCAGAAATGTCAGCTTAGTCTGACCCAATAAACACCCTTGTTGTGCTCACTTTGTGTAACAAACGTTAGAGAGTGACAAATGCAGTCTGCTGGAACTGAAGACTGCCCCTGAGTCCTGTGTTTGTTCCCAGGCTCCCTGGGAGGTGGAGGACAAGAAGCCCCCACCTGAGTGGCCCAAGGAGGGGAATGTGCAGTTCCATGATTACAGCGTTCGGTACAGAGAGGGACTGGACCTGGTTCTAAAGAAGATCTCACTGAGCGTCAAAGGAGGAGAGAAGGTGGATGGAAGTGACAAGGCGGTGAAGAGCAACGGGAGATCTGGTGTCTTCACGTCTCACTGCTCTGTGTGTTTTCATGTGCAGGTTGGAATCGTGGGTCGCACAGGGGCCGGGAAGTCCTCCATGACTCTCTGCCTCTTCAGACTGCTGGAAGCTGCAGAAGGAGAGATTATTGTAGATGGGGTGAACATATCTGAGATAGGACTGTACGACCTGAGGACCAAACTCACCATCATCCCACAGGTACACAGAGCATCCAGACATAAACGCCTGTCAAACGCCTGCAAGAATTCATCTCTCAGACGTAAAAGAAGTTAGTAATGAAATGAGGACTGCGTTACTTCAAACTAGGCCTATGCTGGCATCCCCGACAACAAGGGTATATCCCTAAATATTCCCCAATCCCTTGCGTTGTACAAGCATCCCCCTATAGGAACTCAAATTGACTGAGAAGTTATGTCCAAAGAACAGTGATTTCTCAAAAAGAAAAAAAGAAGAAGCTCCCCCTAGTGAGTAAAATTTGCAACTATAGGAGTAAAATATAATATGTAGAAGGTGGAATTTATTCAAATGTACAAAAAGGTGGACTAAATGGTCACCAAAATTTTGCGTAAGGAAGCTCCCCCTAGTGAGTATAATATGAACCCCTACAGTATATTATGAAATACACATGATGGATCTCCTCCAGTTGATTCATATGCACCAAATCTGGAGTTAATCCGATCAATGGTTGACAAATTATGGAAGGACAAATTTAAGGGATAAAGCTACTTCTAGTGGCGGAAGTATGCTCAAAAATTGTTTTATGATCCATGAAATTGTTTTGAGTTATCCCATTAAGACAAAGGATCTAATTATTATTATTAATACTCTATTGATCTGCAGCGGACTTGGAGGTGATGGCGATTGAGATACATATATAGAGTTCTATTTATCTATATATCTATAGATATATCTCGGACCTAAGTCTGTGGAGGAACAGGATTATTTTTTGAAAGGTTGGTTGCATATATCTGCCACTAGGGGGCAGTCCATCTCCAAAAGCTTACTCGCCATCATTACTGAGCCATAGGTCTACTTTTGTCCACATTTGTTGAATTTGAATCGACTATCTATCTATATATGCATCCGTGTATCTATCTACCTATTTATCTTATCTATCATATTTTACTCCAGTAGTTCATATTCTAAACTCTATGGGGAGAGTTTTCTTCCAAAAAACACTGTATTCCAGACAATACGTCCGAACCATTGGTCAGATTTATTCATAATTTGTTGCATATGAATTGACTTGTTGAGATCTGTCATCAAACACGTTTGATTGATCCTGGGTAAGAGACTTCCTGTAGTCTGAGGTGAACCTCGTTGTCTGTCTTCTGCTGCAGGAGCCCGTGCTGTTCTCCGGCACGCTGAGGATGAACCTGGACCCCTTTGAGAAGTACAGTGATGAAGAGGTGTGGAACGCTCTGGAACATTCTCACCTCCACAAGTTTGTGAGCAACCAGACAGCAAAACTGGAGCTGCAGTGTTCAGAAGGTGGAGAGAACCTCAGGTGGGCTCAGGAGACAGACGCTGTAGTTTGAAGAGCTGGAATTATTACAGGCTAAGATCTGTATTTCATGTTGTATCTGCAGCGTCGGCCAGAGGCAGCTCACGTGTCTGGCTCGAGCTCTCCTGAGGAAGACCAGGATCCTCATCCTGGATGAAGCTACAGCTGCTATTGACCTGGAGACGGACGACCTCATCCAGTCCACCATTCGTACTCAGTTTGAAGACTGCACTGTCTTCACCATCGCTCACAGACTTAACACAATCATGGATTACACAAGGTCCAAGGAACAATTCACAAAACCCTTAACACTGTTGATTTAACTGTTATCATCATCATCATCATGGAAAGTACACATAGGACCGTCTCAGACCTTATCAAAAGCTCATTCTGGGGCACCATGGAAGCCAAAATCAGTACAAAGTTAAGTGGAAGATGTCCGTTACAAAATGAAGAAAACAAATAACAAATCAGAGCAGCTTGATATGAAACTGGAGTGACACTCAGCAGAGTAGAAAATGTCCACCGTGATCCAACAGTCCTTAATTCAATAAAGCGTTATAGCCCTGTACCTAATAGTGATTATGTCTTTTATCATATAATTGTAAAATAATCATTCAAAGTTCCGTCTTCTGCCATCAGGTCAGTATTTGCAAGCGAAGATACTTGATGAGGCTGTAATAATGTATCGGGACGACTTGTAACGTTTTTATGAGAATATGTAATTTTACCCAGATGCATATTTGGATTTTAGGCTTTACTGTGACAGAAGCTTCATAACTGAATCGTTTGTCTTTTCTGTCTTCTTGCAGAGTTCTGGTGTTGGACAAGGGACAGATAGCAGAGTTTGACACTCCGGCAAACCTCATATCCCAGAGAGGAATCTTCTACGGCATGGCGAAGGATGCAGGACTGATGCAGTAGAACCAACTTCACTGTTACAAACCAGGCTTGAGAATTAAGCTCAGCTTAACTCAGCCAGACCTTAAAATCCAAAGCTGGCAGTGGAAGGGAAGAAAACCAGTTTTCAGGACACTAACTGCTGGATTCGAATCAAGCATGAGATTCTCTGCAGAAATGGACCAACTAGAAGTTTGTCTGAACTTCCATCGGGACTTTTATCCACTCCTCTGTGATCGTCTTATGTTGCTGAGACTGACTCAACTGTCCCGTGTGGAGAAATATTCACTATTTCACATCTAGTTAGGAAAAAACAAGCCATACGTGTGACTGTTAGTTGATGCAGATCTGCTACGTAGTGCCTTCATCCAGTGAGATGAAGAAGCCAATGAATCTGATCTCGTCTGATTTCTGATCGCGTCTAATCTATCTGGTGCAAAACAAAAGAAAGGAGGATTTTTAAATATTATTTTTAACTGAGATAAATAATGTGCCACTGTCCTGTCCTTGTCGAACATTATTTTTTTTCTGATACACCCACTTGTTTTTGTATTGCAACGTTATTTAAGTTTGTTTTCTACAGAACTGTTTCATCTTAGGAAAGTCTAAAATGTGTTTATTTTGTGAACCAAATCTATAAAGACTTGAATTCTGTACAACCAAAATCTGAAATATTAAGATGCCTTTATTAAAAAAAGGAAGAACAAAGTATGTGCGATGTCTTTTAAATTATATATTGGATTGTAAGAGGTAATAGATGTTTTCTATAGAGGGACACTCCTTACTTTTATAAACTAAGATTATTTTTGAAATGCTGGCTGTTTCACCGCCTTCCTTTTTCATTCACACTCATGTGTTCCGTCTTGCTGCGACGGACCTTCATACCCCTTCCCTCCAGCTCATACCGCCATCTCTTCAGGTTTTATTCCACCTCCTTCTGGATGTCACTACAGATCACAATGTGCTCCACAAATATGATAGTCCATGGAGACTCCTGCCCTCATCTGTCAGCCTGCCCATCACCATAGGCAAAATAAACGGGCCCTGAGACGATCCTTGATGCGGTCCCACCTCCACCTTGAACCCATTCGTCACTCCTATTGCACACCGCACTGCTGTCATGCTGCTCATAAACACATCTTGTACCACTCTAATATACTTCTCTTCCACTCCAGTCTTCCTCTTGCAATCCCACAATTCCTCCCTCCCGGTTTTACGCCTTTAACACATAATTAAATCCAATATCCACTGGCTCTAGACCACCATATCTCATGAACTAACTTAACTAATTACGTTTGATATCTTAGATTTCAGCTGTTGCAGTGGGTGAACTGAGAGGCATGAACATCCGGGAACTCTAACGATGATGTAATGAGCGGTTTTGGCCACTAGAGTGCGCTCGCAGTCAATGAAGGATCCACCTGAAGGACTTCCGTCTCAACTACACAGATTTCACTTAACATGTAAATAAAGGCAAATATTTTGAATCGAATGGAAATTTTTGTTGACTTTTGCGAAAAAAAACTTTTCATTGCAGAGAGTTGAGAAACTGCATTTCTAACCATCAATATACGCTTAAGAGGAAGTAATATAATAACAATAAACTTCCTTTATAAAGCAACTTTCGAAAGAAGTGTTTACAAAGTTCATGTCAGGAAAAACAAAAACAGGTAAGGGGCAACATCAGAAGAGGAAGCACCAAAACATAAGACCAAATAACTCTTAAAATATTGAAAAACAAGAAGAAATGGGTGAGAAGATTTCAAAATGACAGCCAGTCAGTGCCAACTGGTGAGTTTAAAAACTGGGGAGGACAAAGAGATAAAAAAACAAACAAACATAAATTTAATCTTTCTTTAACTACACTTGGCGTTTATTCATTGTATTAATGATCAAATACATGTTTTAAAAAAATATACATGTCACCTGCAACCCGACAAACACATTATAAATATAATATATATAATTGTAGAATCACTGTGACAACAAATAATCCACAAGATGTTTTTCTCCATACCACCCTCTGTATGCTTTCATTAAACTTTTCTGAGCTTCGTGCTAACTATTAAGCTAACAAGCTAACCGCCGAAGCTAAAAACAGAAACTTTATTTGGACAAGACCTACCCAAAACTCTTTTTTGTTTTGTTGTTATATTTGTAAGTAGTTTTTAATTAATCAATCTGTCCTTTGCCACCAGTATGTCACACACGAGAATTGATGAGGAAGTGTGGAAATTCACATCGGCCCAACAATCAATCAATCTTATTCGTATTCTGGCTGTTGATTGGTTAAAGAGGAACTCATCCTGCCTCCAGAGGAGGAGAGTGAAGTCTGTCCTCCTCTTCTCTCCTCTTCACACAGACTGCCTTTCACCTTACTGTCCTGTAGGTGTCGCACTTGAAGCATACTCGGATATTTCATTAATGGATTTTTTTCCAAAGCAGAACTAAAAATGATTGTATAAATAAGTGAAACTGTGATTTGGTAATGGTTTATTTCAACTGATTAATCTTTATATTTTGATCTCCCTCTTGCCGCTCAAAAACCGGGGAGGACCGTCTTATACATTTATAAACCATCCTCCTCTGCAGCCCAGAGATATAAAAAAGCTAATGAAGATGTTGAAATGATCCAAAGCAAAAAAATAAATTGATTACTAATCTAAATCACATCATAAGGACACCAAAAGGAATAGAAATGATAAAAGACCATAGAAGACATATAAAATAATAAAAATAGGAGAATAAAAGACGCTGATAAAAGTTAACATTTGACAATGTGGAAGCCAATAAGAAGTTAAAAACTGACAGTCCTGCACTTACACTAGTGGGAGTTGACCTTAGATCCATATTCACACTATGGCCTGATGCTCTATAGAAAAGCTGCGGCGAGTATTTCTCAGTGTTTCCTCCAATACTCTTCACTGCAGAAACACACGACTGATAGACAAATCTGACAGACGCTATCGATCCAGGATGAATGACCTCATGGCTGCCAGGTTGCCCAGTGATGATCCTGCCTGTGGGTGAAGCTACGGGAAAGTTTACGGCCTGCTCACTCACTCACTCTATCAGTTTGTGCTGTAGGCGGAGGAGCGAGAAGTGAGAGGAGATGACCTCAGCAGAGTGGGGACGAGAGGAGAAGTTATATTATGATCGTGCTATCATTGACTGTGCTTGTCAATATAACCTTTATTTGGACTTAGAAATAAAACACACTGGAATTTTCCTGCTCCACCTCGGAAACTTCTAGTCACTGCAGGTCAGTCATGTTACCTGAGCTTTGAACTGCACCTCTACTGTTTGCAGATGATGTGGTGCTGTTGGCTACATCAGATGTGTGAGTTGAGTGGTTTGAGAGTCAGAACCTCCAAATCTGAGACCATCGTTCTCGGCGGGAAAACAGGTTGGACCAAAACTTAAAATATTACTCTGACATGATGGACTGAATCCATTGATATGCAACAACATGCACATAAAAACCCTCAAATCATCCAAAGAATGAAAAAAATCAGATAAACTTAAAATCAAATAAACTTAATTTCTGAGCTGTTGATTTTTGTCCTATCATGAGTATAAAAAAAAAAAAGGAAGGTAGAGACACCAATAAGTAATGCTACTGTTGGGGAATGAAGTGATGATTGACAGCGCACAATGTGCTGATCTCTTTCACAGGCCCCGCCCACATTGGTGCTCTTGTCCAAGTAAATGCCCACATCCAGCATCAGTATGTAATAAAGCTGACCTTTCTGTCTCAGACTGGACAGATCTAGATTCCAGAAGTGTAACTTTCTCGCTGTTAGACTGTGATGATTAAACGTTCCTATAATTTCCGAGCAGTATTTTTTCCTGATTTGGGAACTCATTTTTAAATCCCACAGCATTGACGATGAGGTGGGTCCCTGACAGCTGTTGCTGTTCTTCTAGCCCCAAAATCTGTTTTGATTTATATAAGAAATACTAAACTTTGGACATTTTAAATCCAAACAAATGTTGAAGTATCACAGCGAGGACCTTTGCTGTCAGATTGAACAGAGAGTGACCTGAGAAGAGAACCCGAAGAATACTGGGCTTTGACCCCATGCACAGACGATGCTTTGATTTCACACCTGAGGAATGCATGTGGTTGTCTGTGATTTGCGGGGAAATGGAGCAAATATAATCCTTCTTACAGGATTGAAACCTGCAGCTCGCGGCTAGCTTGAAACTGGTTTAATTTATTTGCTTGTCATGCACACACATACGCAGGAATCAGCATGTCTGCATTAGGAACCAACAGTCTCCCAAACCAACACTTAACGCAGCGGCAGTCCACAGTTATTGCACTGGAAGGCCTTCTGATAGCTCGCCTGTCCTCAGCTGAACTGTGGAGGAAACCAGCCAAAGTAGTTTACTCGGGAGAAAAAGTTTATTATAACACCTTCATTCAGACTCTGTCTGCCCACTGTGGAGTACATCACCTGATCTTCTTTTTTTAAATGTATTTAAAGTTGTATTGTCCTCATCTCACCTCTGAATGAGAAAAGTGATGAGATTAAAGCTGGAGAGAAAACAGAAAAACCTTTTATGTCACAAATATGTCCAACTTTGACTAAATGGAATTTACATAAACGTACTTATACCCAATTAATTGTTACATACACCGGAAAAATACCCTTAAAATTGAGTAAAGAAATAATGAATAAATGGTGTTTTTAGTTCATAATAAGTGAAAAAAAATCAGCCTGGTAAGATTTTGTGGAAAGATGGGATATTTTGATGAAGGCGATCCTGAAGTTAGCTGGGAAATCTAATTTCAATCTACATTTTTAATAAAGATAGGAAATGTTCTTTCACACAATAAACCAGTAATGACCAAAATTTTATATTTTCGTCTCTCTTTTTTTGTGTAAAATGGCGCCGCATGATGGACGGAAATCAGCATTTTTAAACTAGCCCTACACTGTTTCTTTCACAGCAAGATTATATCCCCCCCAAAAGCCCCCGATCCCCTGTTCAAACTCCTCAAATTAAAGATGAAGATATGATAGAAAAACAGTGTTTAGTAAAATATAATATAAACAAGATAAATCTTCTCCAGTCGATCTAAATTTGGACCGAATCCGACCAAAGGTTGAGAAATTATGGCGCCAAAACATTACGATATAAAACTTCCCCCAATGTCGGAAATATGAACCTGACCTTTGTATCAAAATCAATCCAGTTCTTTCTCACGCTAAGATCTATGAAGGTATCAAATTTGAAAAGGACTCATGGAATAGTCTTTTTGGGGATATAAATAGAAGAAATCTTAACTGAAAATTAACTCAAATTTTTTTTTGTATTAAAATGGATTTATGTACTGATAGTGATATTTGGAGGGGTTTTCCCTCTTGGTGCAATAATCAATAATACCCATGCAGACTGTATCAGATGGATTGTTATTCATCCTTCATATCAGAGCATCACATGTGTGATGTTCAAGCAGCCATCGTTTTCCTGAGCTTTAAGTTCTTCATACATTCGTACATTTGGACCATCTGCTGTGAAGATATTTTGTATAGTTTGGTATTTTCTCACAATCTCTAAAACCTTTTAAAGAAAGTGTGTACATTTCTTACACACTTGGAAATGACATTTGCTGTGAAATTGGTGCATGTAGTTTATTTTATAAAAACACATTTTGATGTATTTTTCTTGTACACATTTGTAAATTTGTATCAGTCGCATTGCTAATTATTATTACTTTTTTGTAAATGTGTCTGTATCCCACTCTTTATCTATCTTATGATATCTATCTATGCATCTGCTGTCCCAACACTCTTACTTACTGAGTTACTTGTTTCTTACTCGCACATAATCCTCAAACTTTTAACATATTAAACTATTACACAACAATCCCAATTTATTTACATGTCAGCGCCCTTTGGAAACTCGTTCTTAAATCCATCCCTTAGTTTGATCCCTGAACCTGAATCACATCTGTACTTTACATTAGTTCCAGCTTTACCTGAATTATGGCGATAAAAATATAAAGACAGTTATTTAACTGATGCTCTGTAAATATCTTTTTCTTCAGCAGATAAGTAAAAATACTTTGATTTACCTATTTCATATTGGAACTCTGATCTCTCTCTGTGAGTACTACCTTCACTGCCTTATGATATTTTACAGGCACCCAACATTCACATTTCTAATTGTTTGAATATGAATGTAAATGATATTCCTCGTAACCAAAGATGAGGTTTTATTTTGTGCAGTAATAAAGTATAAATGCAGAGTGATTCCTGCTCACAGTGCTCTCTCTGCCCCCGAAGGGTTAAACGTTACCAGCAATCCTTCTAACAGGCACGTGCCCCTCCAGTCCCGGCCCAAAGCCCACCGCTGACTTTTTGGAGACGGTTCCTCCAGCATCCCAGCAGCAGCTCATATAACTGTCATGTCAGGCGTACCGGCTGGTGTGGAGGCTGATGGCAGCAAAGCGGTAGCAGGCTTCAAATAGAGCATCTGAGCTGCAGCAAACTGGACCAAACAGCTCACACTCATCTTCCTCACTCAGTTTGCTCTTCACTTCACCAGTTTTGAGAGAAGTTTTGGAGTTCAGTGTCCAACTTCAACAATAACTCTTCATATCTAGCTGAGCTGTGTTCTGCTCTGGAGATGTGGTGGATGCTGTTTCCACGGTGGATCTGGTTCCTGGCATGTTTGCTGGTGGGGATGGAGCTCCAGGTGGGAGTTCTGCCTCAAATCACCTACTCACACGCAGGGATCTGTCCAAATGACATGAACCCCAACCTGTGGGTGGATGCTATGAGCACATGCACCCGAGAGTGTGAGTCTGATAAGGTAATATATATCTTTGCAATACACTTTCTATATTATATGAGTCTCGTTCTGTTTTATATTGGTGCATTTCTGTATTGTATTAGTCTATTTCTGTAAAAATGGTCTATTTCTGTATTATAATGGTGTATTTCTGTATTATAATGGTGTATTTCTGGATGATATTAATATATTTCTTGTAATATTTGATCAGGTTGAAAAAAACAAATCCCCTCCATAAATAAATTGAGAAATAACAAATACAATGTATTTTTAGCTTATAGGTGAAAATTCACTTAGTTCGATTTTTTATAATCAGACGTGAAATCTAGATAACGAGATCCTGAAATTAACTGGGAAAACAAATTTTGAGCTATATTTTAATCGTAACAGGAAGAATTCCGTCTCAGATTCAAAGGAAAGCCTAAATGTCGTCCTCTCCATTTCAGGAACATTTAACTAAGCTGTATATTAGTGCCAATGTCTAGATTTAAGAGCATCACGTACTTGAAATAAAATTAGAAGCTGATATTTATGCATTTTAGGATAAAACATGTCTTTACGTTAGCTGGAAATACTTACGCTGAGCGTTCCATATATTAGCAGGATTCTGTGACTTAAGATTTAGATTTTTTGCAGTGACATATTTCTTTATAAATATGACAAATTCAACCTTTTAATGTTCTGCTCACATTTTGAGCAGAACATTGAACCTGTTTATAATCTGACTCAGTAGCAGCATGTACATGCTGAAGAGTAAGGGGCCAAGGATATAGCCCTGAGGGACGCCACAGGTCAAAGGGGGCCACTGAGGAGGACGCATTAACCATGGCTACACAGAAAGTCTTATGAGTAGGACTTTTTGGCCATTAAAGCATGTGACGACTAACTAAACAGAATCGTGAATCTTCATCCAACAATTAATTTAAAAAAAAGAGTCTAATAACGGTCAAATAGTTTTCCAAGAAATACAAGAATTTCACCATGAAATAACTTTATAAGTCAAATTTTTTTTTAACTGTTTCGAAACATGCTTGTCCAAACAATTTGTCATTGTATGGTAAATTTAGTGATTACATTATAGATGCCCCTTAAAACAACATTTGTAAATATACAAAGAAATAATTTTTTTATAATAGCCTTTTTTTTTTGGTATTAAATCTAAGGGTTGATTAAAATCCCTTCTGTTGTTCATATTTTCTGACTGCACTACAATGCTGTCTAGAAGTCGCAGCCTCCTAAATCTGCCCCGTCTCTCTTCATCTCTTCCAGGAGTGCGAGACCTTTGAGAAGTGTTGCCAAAATGTGTGCGGGAATCGGAGTTGTGTGGCGGCACGTTACGTGGACGGGAACAAAGGCCCCATCGGAATGCCCAAGGAAGCCACCTGCGCCAGTTTCATGTGCACCCAGCAGGGCTCTGAGTGTGACATCTGGGACGGCCAGCCGGTGTGTAAGTGCCGGGACCGCTGTGAGAGGGAGCCTCACTTCACCTGCGCCTCTGACGGCATGACCTACTACAACCGGTGCTACATGGATGCTGAGGCGTGCTCCAAGGGCATCACGCTGTCTGTGGTCATCTGCCGCTTCCACCTCACCTGGCCCAACACCAGCCCCTCGTTGCCCCAGGCAACCACCCTCCGTCCTACCACTGCTCCTCTTCAGACGACCATCCCACCACCCACCGAGCCTCAGCCGCCCGTCATGGTTAGCAGTCCCACTCACCAGACTGTGAATGAGGGGGACACCGCCAGCTTCCTGTGTGATGTGGGGGGTCGTCCCTGGCCCGAGATCACCTGGGAGAAGCAGCTTCCAGAGGGGGTGGAGAGGGTGATCATGATGCCTAATCATGTTCTAGGTAACATGGTGGTCACCAACATTGGTCAGCTGGTCATCTACAATGTTCAGGCGCATGATTCAGGCATCTACACCTGCACGGCTCAGAACCCATCAGGCTCAGTGCACCTCAGCCACCCGCTCACTGTGCTCCCCAAAGAAAAATCCAATACCCTGGAGACCAGGAATGTGACCCAGTGCCAGCATGGAGAGTGTCTGAAGCCACTTAGTAACCCAGATGATTGTGGGAGCGAGCTCGAAAAAGTCGGCTGGTACTATGAGTCTAAAAGTAACAACTGCTTCTCCTTCACCCACTGCCTCAGCAGCAGCAGCGACCAGCAGCCAAGGAAGGTGTTTGAGTCGTACGAAGAGTGCATGGAGTGCTGCGGTCCGGAGCTGTCCGGCCCCTGTGGGCTCCCCAGCCTTCAGGGACCCTGCAAGGCCTACGAGCCACGCTGGGCTTACACCAGCACCCAGCGGCAGTGTCAGTCCTTCATCTACGGGGGATGTGAGGGCAACGACAACAACTTTGAATCTAAAGAAGCCTGTGAGGAGATGTGCCCCTACCCGAAAAACCACCACTGCAAAGCTTGCAAGCCAAGAGGCAAGATGGTGACGAGCTTCTGCCGGAGCGACTTTGTCATCTTAGGTCGCATGACTGAGCTGACAGAGGAGAAGGACTCGGGTCATGCCCTCGTGACGGTCGAAGAGATCCTCAAGGACGAGAAGATGGGTTTACGTTTCTTTGGCAAGGAGCCTCTGGAGGTCACCTTCCTCAACATGGACTGGAACTGCCCGTGTCCAAACATCACCGGCGCCGCCGCCGAGGGCCAAGTCATCATAATGGGCAACGCACACGACGGAATGGCCGTCCTCCAGCCGGAGAGCTACGTGGGGGCTTCTAGCCCTCGTCGAATACGGAAGCTGAGAGAGGTCATCTCAAAGAACACGTGTGATATTCTCAAAGCCATCACCAACAGCCCTCAGTAGGGTCAGAATCTAGAGTCCTAATCCCGACCAGTATCGCTGCAGTTAATGGGTTTTCAGTTTTCCTCCCGATGAACGTGTTCATGTGACATTTTGTTTGTCTTTTCATGTGGTGAAAGCTGTGCAGCGTTTATGTAATAGTGCAGTCATCCATGTTGTTGATTGAAATACCATGAGACATCCATCACTATCCTCTCGTTAGCTCAAACCCCCAGACTCGGTCTTCCATCATGCTCTCTCCTCTATCCAACATAAATGGAGGTTGCAGACGTTCACTGAAGCACAAAACAGACACGCTTCACTTTTTAAGAACATAATTTAACAGTCACAAATCTTTGGATTTTTTTTTTTTTTTTAGCCTCCTGGCACATTTGATCTCTGAACACACCTTCATACATTCCTATTTCTCAGTTTTGTTTGCATTCATTAATACGGAAGAGGATTAGGGACACATATGGCTGTGTGAATTTTTTTTTTTTTGTAAGTCGGACTTTACTTTCAGAACTCTGTTTTTAGTCCCGGAATTCTGACCTGAAACTCATAATTCTGACTTTATTTTCAGAAGTCTGACTATAATATCAGAACTCTGAGTTTAAAGTCAGAAATCTCAAAATATTATGAAGTAGACTTACTGAGAATGTAGTCAGATTCTGAGATTAAAGTCAGAATCTTAAGTTTAAAGTCAGAATCTTAAGTTTAAAGTCAGATTTCTGAGATTAAAGTCAGAATCTTTAGTTTAAAGTCAGAATTCTGAGAATAAAGGCAGAATTTTGGGATAAATCTCTTTAAACTTTAATATAAGGATTCTTAGATTAAGTTCAGGATTCTGAGTTTAGGGTCACAATTCTGACTCTAAACTCAAAACTAAGTTCTGGGATAAAAGTCAGTATTCCGAATTTAAAGTTGGAATTCCGAGAATAAAGTCAGAATTTTGAGTTCAAACTCAGCATTCAAAGTGAATTTTCACACAGCCATATGTGGCTGTAAACTTCCTCCCTACATAAACCTGTGCAGGGCTTTGCCCTCGCAGTATGACGACATTGATTTGGTTCATCCCAATGAATACGTTGTAATATATTTTAATATAAATATTATTTGAATACATTTAGTACATTTCCTCACAATCAGTCATGTATTTTATCTCACTTCTCCTATTTTTTGGCTATTTATTATCATGTGAGCTTTTGTGTTTGTTTTTGTCATTTTGTGTAATGTGCAAAGAAAATAAAGATTTTGTTTCTTTCATCTCTTCTTGTTGTCCTCTGTTCTTATCTCAGGACATTCGTCTAATTATACAGTTTCATGGTTTTGTGATAGTGGGATTTTTTCCGGGTAGAGTAACTTTAAAATTCTAAGATTACATTCGAACAAACACACATGAAGATTTAAGTACAGTGTCAAAAATAAATAAAAATCGGTCTAATATCCGGTAAACTACCAGCAGCTGTGGTTCCAAGAATATCACCGTAAAAAAATACACCAATCAGGTACAAGATATTACGGTAAATTAAAATAGAAAAAGCAGGTCTACTGTAAACCTGTTTATGGTACATGGGCACTCACAGGAATTGACAATAAGTTCAAATAAACTCCCACATTTCAAACCTTGAAATAAACAGTCAGAATTTTACACTGTTAACATTTTGTTTTTAAGGTATGCTCTCTCGCTAAGTGGTAAAGGTTTTGCTTTTTTTTCGGTAAATTCAATGAACATACCAGTAAAATATATGATTTAAACAGAATAATACCTTTACTTAATGGTAATTGGTAATATTTGCTATTTTAATATTATGGTATTTTTCTGTTCATCCACATATTTTGACCATAAAAAATAAAGTTATTTATTGTTTCCTGATTTGGGGTAATTCACAGTATTGACTGATGTTACTTACATTTTTTTAATGTGAATTTAAATAACATTTTTTTACAGTGTGGTTTGTACATTTAAATTTACAGTAAAAACCTTGACTATTTAACAAGAAATTACTGTTATTTCTACAGAAATATAATTGTGAAATAATGTTGATTTCAAGGTTTAAAAGCATCTGAATTTATTGAATGATCTGACCTGTTTATAAGGAGATCTTTTTCTTTTCTTTCCTTTTTAAGTATTTTACCAGGATGTTGTTCAAATGGTATCTGTATTATTGTTTTTTTTACACTGTAGAACCAATACACGATGAATACACGGATAGAGTTTTTTTACCTCACATTTACAGGTTTCCTTATTCATACATTTATACACGTTCATATATTCTACGTATAGGCTGCAGCTAGAGCTTCTTCTGCCTGTCCTTCTAACACTTCAGATTCCATCCTACAACTGCTCCTGAACTACCAAAAGCAAAAATGGTGACAAAACTGATACAGAAAACAAAAAAAGAAACAAGCAAACATACATAAAAAAGTTTACATTTCTTTCTCAATAACATTTTGGTTTACCATCTTATTCTAAACTTTTTAATAATATATACAAAAAATAAATAAAAATCCACATTATACAACAACAACTAGACAGGACAAATGCACTGAATGATGGATAATTCAACCACTAGGGAGGATAATAAATTTAATTCTGAATTTGTTGATGCCACTATGAGAGGAAAGCCATGGAACACTTTACCGATAAAAATTTCCCATAAATCATACAAAAGTAAATTTTCACTAAAATACTGAGGTAGACAGTCCATTCGTGTGTGAAAGACTGTAGACAGATCACACTAAACCCCTAAACACTGGAAACCCTAAATGCTCCAACTATTTTACTAAAACGACTTGTGAAAACTTACATTTTATTCATAATTTCCATTAAAAGGTCATTTTTGCTTCCCTTTGTGTTAAAAAAGCTCAAAGTTTTTTGAGAAATATAGACTTGCTGAAAATCACCTAACCGGAACTTAAATTGATATATATAAAGATTATTTAGGCTCTACAGTTTTTAGAACTTAAAATCACATATTCAAATGAATTAAGTGGAATAAGTTTCAAGAACGTTCCCCGCTGACATCGGGCGAGAGGCGGAGCCCACCCTGGACCACTCGCCTGCTCTTCACAGGGGTGACACATAGGGACAGAAACCCATTCACACTCATCTTCACTCCTACGGCAAATTTAGAGTCGCTTGAACAGATGAGTGGTTACCGATAAAGAATGAATGAATGAAAGAAGTTGCAAAAACTCACACAAATTGCTAAGAATTTCTTCTTTTTCCAATTTTGACAAGATAGATGGTGTCATTAAATCATCTACTCTTAATACCGCCACAAAATGGCAGCAATGGAAGACACAGAATAGAAGGGAATTCATTGGCAGAGCAAGAAGGTTCTGGGTTCGAACCCCAAAAAAAAGAAAGTTCTGGGTTTAAACCAAGTCTTACCTTGAGGGCCTCTCTGTGGGTTCCCTGGCTCCTGTTAGATGTACCAGTACTTTAATCAAACAATAATCAATCAATCACAGCAAGAGTAATTGAAATTTACTTAAAATATATTGCTAAAATAATTATTATTTAAAAAAAAAGTATTTCAGGTACCTATATTTTCTTAGGTGATCAGTTAAGACAGAATGTAACTGAATATATTCCGTCTTTTTCAGTTTGACAGTGTATTTTGTACTATCTGCTTTCATTTATAGACAATCCCTGAGTTCAGACATGAATGTTATTTCTTCAGCTGAGAGGACGACTCGTTCGGTGAAAGTGAGATTGTGGCTCATTACTGTTACATTTTTTTAATTTCAAGAAATTCTAAGCAATTTTTCTAAACCTCTAATTCCAGTTAGTTAATTAGAGCATGCAACTTAGTCTATAGTAGTCAAACATTTTAAGTTTCATCAACACAAATGGAAGCAAAAAGTTACTGGAACTCAACATTTTCATATTA
Organism: Lophius piscatorius; assembly: GCA_009660295.1. Taxonomy (NCBI): domain Eukaryota; kingdom Metazoa; phylum Chordata; class Actinopteri; order Lophiiformes; family Lophiidae; genus Lophius; species Lophius piscatorius. The sequence goes on along the minus strand of VRLP01001061.1, from coordinate 133,688 downwards.
ATAGAAATTCTAAACACATTTTTGGTTTTCACTTGCAGTTTAAATCAATTAATTCTGGTATTTTGGTTTAGAGTGCCCTCATTACAATTAAGAAGAGATGTCGAAACTATTGAAATAGAGTTAAACTAAAAAGGGTGATATGAAACCACACTTTGGCACTCTGCTTTGAAGCAGATACACCAAATGTGAGGAGTGAGGACGGGTTTCCCCTAGAACGATAACATAAAGGGACAGACGGCAGAAAAATGTGGAGTTTTTTTTCGACTCTGGAGTTTTATTTTACGTCCTTAACCAAATCTCAGGAGCCCGTTCACATTTGACTTCATGTATGGAAAGAGTAGGTGGTGAATTCTCCTATCATTTTAGGTTGGTATCGTTGGACCTGTGAGGATAGAGAGCGGTTTTGTCTTGTACTTGTGCTGCTCTGGCGGGTTGTGATAAAAGAGACTTGGGAAAAGCAGATCCCCAGCCCTCAAACAGAACCCATCCATTCTAAACACCCCAGTGGCATTGTAAAAACTTCCCCCTTTTTTGTTTTGCTTCCATGATCCAGTCTAATTGGGTAAGGAGTCCAAGCTGTAAACCTCTGATCCACATCCATATAAGAGTTATGTGTTTCATGCCGTGCCAGCAGGCGTCTCTGGGTTCTGAGGAACAGGCCTTGGTGGGCTTCGACCAGGGTGTTCTTCTTCCCAGATGAGATTCTGTTTCTCCCATCCAGAGTGGCGAGGGAGGCGGGAGATCCGCCCATGTACGGAGTTCTTTTACTGGCAAAACCACCAGGGAGCGAGGTCTGTATTTCAGCAGCTGTCAGGCTCTGGAGCAGAGAAGTATTAGATCTGCAGCACATTGGATTGCATCAGTATTAACAATATAAACAAAGTTCATATCAAGAACTATCTCGCAGTATTCAAACTTTTCAACACACATGAAGAACTCAGTGTCACGGCGACCGAGAAACATGTCCAGATTTGTCCTGTAGCAGCTGCTGCGTAAGTTCTAAAAAGTTAGTAGTTTGGATAATTCCCATAAAAAAAATTTGTTGCTGGAGCTGCGAGCAAGTTTCCACAAACCCATTTAATGCCAGTGAGTGGCGTCGCACCATCGCGGAGATATGTCACTGGCCAGGGGACGAGCACGACCATTACCGGGTTGATTCCTCTGTTTCAGAAACCGGGTCTTCATAGTTCCTTTGGTGGCGGTGTTTCACGCCCTGTTACCTTTTTCTAAATAAGTATGATTCTCCATTGGTCAAAACACAAAACAGTTATCCAGGACCAACATACTCATCGTCTTTTCCTCATTGGCTTTTAGAGGTGAAGCGTTTCTTCATCGTCTTTCTGCCACTTCAACCAAAAATCACAAAACTTCCTCTCTAGAATTCAGTTTGTCCACTCTAGGCTGCTGTACCAACATGGAAGCACGGCATGAGCGAGGGCCTGTTCCTTCTGAAGCTATAAAAGACTTTTTCCAGAATAACATTTAAATAAACGAATATTTTCAGCTGATTATATGCCCCAAAAAACCCAGAATCATAAATATTCCACTTATTGAATGAGATAACGCTAAGATTTACTAATTCTTACTTTATCATCTCTGGAACATATTGTACCATTTACATTTTCCGCATGACTTAACCTTTTGTGCCTTTTTCAATTTTCACGTCAGAAATAGGTTTACACGAATGCGTCTGTTTCTTTTTTTGTTGACGAGATTACGGAAAAATTAATGGACGGATTTTAAAGAAATTTTACCCAGTGGCAGGTTTTGGCATATCCTTGCGATAAGTACATTTTGGTGATGTTACCTCATGACCTCACGACATGATGTCATAATAATGTTTTCTTAATCATGATCAGAAAACCCCCATCACAACTGATTGGGGTCGATTGAGTGAGACCATTTTGTGGAGAGCTATAAGAGAATCCATAAGTCATTTGATTTACATCAGGTTGGGAAACAGTTTCTCAACACATTAGTTGGGATACAGTTTCAGGAATGGACCTCAGCATTTACCTCATAACAACTTCACAAGTCAGGTCTTTGTGTTCGCTTTGACGGCGACATTTGGCATTTCATGCTTTGTCTTGTGTTAAATATTAAATATGATCCTCCATTTGTCAGGATGGAAAAAAAATAGTAATCCAGCCACAACTTTAAAACGGGAAAGTCCCTCCTCAAAACCGGTGATCGGTTTGTCTGTTTACGTTACTGTACAACAATGCTGATCCCATCCTGATGGAACGCCGGACCAACTTTTTACTCTTTCAGGTTTGCTTGAGGGGTCATGGGATTTGCCCATTCAGTCTACACGTGTTTTGTGGATTTGGAGAAGGCCTATGACCGTGTCTCCCGTGGGGGGGACTGCGGGAGTATGGGGTACCGGGGCCATTATGATGATCCATCTGGTCCCTGTACAACCAAAGTGAGAGTTGTGCTCATATCCTTGGCAGATAGTTAGACAAGTCTTCATTGAGAGTTGGACTCTGCCAGAGTTGTCCCTTGTCTCCGATTCTGTCTTTGATATTCATGGATAGGATCTCGAGGCGCATTCGAGTTGAAGAGAGTGTCCGGTTTGGGGAGCTTAGAATCACATCTCTGCTGTTTGTAGATGATGTGGTCCTGTTTGTTTCATCAGTCCATGACCTCCAGCATACACTGGATGGTTTGCAGCTGACTGTGAAGCTGGAGGGTGTTGCTGGGGAGAAGGACATCTGGAAATCCCTTCTTAGCCTGCTGCCACTATGACCCGACCCCGGATAAGCGGAAGAAAATGTATGTATGGAAGTTACTGTACCAACATGGCAGTGCTACATGGCGGTCTCCATGGAAGAGGGCCTGCTCCTTATGGCGATATAGAGGGCTTTTCTAAACATACATTAAACATTATTTTCATTTTCAGCTGATTATATTCTAAAAAATATATAGTTATGAATATTATATAAATAAGATAAATGCTCCAGTAGAAGCGACGGGGAACAACTGGATTATAGTCTATTTATTCAACCAGTTTTAGGGAAACAACCCAGTAACATCCCCAATCAGTCTCCTTCTAGTGCCGTTCCCATAGCCCATATAACTAGGGAGGGTTGTGTCAAGAAGGGCATTCTACCTAAAACCTATGTCAAATCAATATGTGGAACAAAAAACTGTTTTCCATGCCGGATACATTGGGACTCGGGTTAACAAAACCATTACTGGTACCGTTAGCCAGCAGGGTACCGGTGGTAACTATGGAGGGAAACAGATGATGGAAACAGAAGAACAAAGAATAAAAAGACAGGTTTCAAAGAAAGGTTTGATTTTTCTAATTGTTGTGGTTGGTACCAAAATCGTGTGTAAGCTGTTGTTCCTCCAACGGATGTTGGATCAAGTCCTTCTGGTGAATTTTATAGCACGGATAGGTGCAGCCTATTGCGTAGCTCAATTATCTCAAACAAATTCCCTTGAAGCCAAAATTAAAGGTTATTTTTTCTTGTTGGATTTTCCAGCCATTAAAAAAACAGCTTGAACCATTTAATGTGTAGTCTGGGGTTTACAAAAAGCACAATTTACAATCAATTAAAATTCAGCATATTTGATTGTGTGTGTTCCTTTCATGCTTTTCTAATCTGAGCTGGGCCAGGTGAGAGGGTACAGGAGTTATGCTTTGACATGCTGTGCAGAACTTTTTTTCCCTCCTCTTCCTCTCAGGCTTTGTTGATTTGACGAGGTCAATGCGTTCATGAGCTCAGTTCACACAAGGCAGGAACGGTCGCTGTGGTCCATGTGAGGCTGAGTTGTAGACCTGCAGCAGGTAGACAGGAGACTGCCGATAGCAGAAACGGGGGCAGCAGAGCCAATCTGGCTCTGTGTGGTATTTCTATGTTCTGCCTCCATGTTGTGCATCCAGAGCAGGTCGGACAGTAGCACCTGGTAAACAGATCAGCTAGCTGGGTGGTTTAAGACCTCTGATTCATGACCTGCTTCTGTTATGGTCATATCATTTGGAACATCTATTGAAAAGATACAGTAGTCACTCACACGCGTTGACTGGAGATGAAGAGGATCCCTTAGCAGTATATCATCCCGGGGCTGCAGCAGCTGAAATGTTGGCTACTGGTAGGTAGTAGAGCATCAAAACAGAGCATCAGCATAATGGATCTGGCTCGGCAGCTCAGGAGTAGAATTATTCAAAAATCTAAAACTTAGTCAACATGAAAAAAGCATGAAATACATTTATCCACACTTAAGAAATGTTGCCTGACTTTATGTCTGAAGACTTGTAAATGTGGCGACTACAATCTTCTTATTAACTGGATATGTGCACTGAAAAAATGGTTCGTTGATTTTATTTAGTTGTATTATGTCAAGGGTCGACCAGATATATTGTTTTTAACTTTAGTTTACTTAAATGTTTAAATTAAATGTTCTTTTGGTTCATTTTAAACTACATTTTTGATAGTGTCTCAACGTAGAGTCACCAGTTTACCTCTTCTGCATGTACAGGAGGAAGCCTGAGAACCCAAACAAGCAAAGGGAGAACATTCCGACTCCGCAGAGAAGGCTTCAGGTATGGCTGTGAACCCAGAACCTTCTTTCTGAGAGGTGACAGTGATAACCACCCCTCCATCATACTGCAAAGCTTTTAACCAGATCATAATTACAGCATGTCTGCTCATGCAGAGGCAGGACTGTCTGTGGAAACTAAACTCAACCTGTTCTTATTATTATTACATTGAACTTAGAAAAATGATCTCGTTAAGAAGCTACCCAGTGGCAAGATGTGGATGTGGATGGAAGTTTCTGAAGGCTTTGGACATTGTTGGGCTGTCATGGTTGACACTCCTATTGAATATGGTGTGGTAGACTAGGACAGTACCAGTTAATTGGCAGACCGGGGTGGTGGTCCAGCTTTTTTAAAAGGTGGACTGGAGGTTGTGTTCCAGTTATAGAGGGATAGCACTTCTCGATCTTTCTTTAAAAGTTTACTCCAGGGTTCTGGAAAGGAGGCTCTGACAAATTGTTGAACCTCAGGTCCAGGAGGTAAAATGTGGATTATGTTCTGGTCGTAGAACATTGGACCAACTTTTTATTCCTTCAGGCTTCCTTGCGGGGTCATGGGAATTTGCACATCCAGTCTAGATGTGTTTCGTGGTTTTAAAGAAGGCCTTTGACTGTGTCATCCGGGGAAACCTGTGGGGGTTACTGCGGGAGCATGGGGCCATTGCTGTGGGCCATCCGGTCCCTGTATAACCAAACTGACAGTTGTGTCCGTATGATTGGTAGAAAGTCAGACACATTTCCAGTAAAGGTTGTGCCTTGTGTCCAATCCTGTTCTTGATATTCATGGACAGGAACTCAAGGCCCAGTTGAGGTTAGGAGAGTGTCTCTGTTTGCAGATCATGTGGTTCTGTTCTGCTTCATCGATACTCCAGCACAGTATCGATTTGCAGCTGAGTGTGAAGTGACCGGATTGAGAGTTAGTACCTACTGAGGCCATGGTTCCCTGCCCTGAAACGGTGGACCATCCCCTTCGGGTTGGGGGTGAATTGCTGCTTCATGCAAAGGAATTTAAGTCTCTTGCGATCTTGCGATCTTGCTCTCGAGTAATGGGTAAATGGACTGGGATATGGACAGGTGGTTCGGTGCAGTAAGGCCCATTGAGGTGAAGAAAGAGCTGAGTCGTAAGACAGAGCTCTCATTTACTTGGCAGTCTATGTTCCAGCCCTCACCTATGGTCATTAGCTCTCGGTAGTGACCGGATGAGGGTGGGGATACAAGCGTTGGAAGGAGCTTCCTTCGTTGGGTGGCTGGGCTCAGCCGCAGAGATAGGGTACGGAGCTCAGACATTAGAAGGAAACATCGGAGTAGAGCCGCTGCTCCTTTGCGTCGAAATGAGACAGTTGAGGTGGTTTGGGTATCTGATCAGGACCCAGACCCAGAACTCTCTGGAGGGACTGTATATATCATATTTGGCCTTGCAACGCCTCGGGGTTCCCCCAGGATGAGCTGGAGAGTGTTGCTGTGGAGAGGGACATCTGGAAACCATTGTTTCCCTGATGTCACCGCAACCCGATCCCGGATAAGGGAAAGAAAAATGGATGGATGCATGGACCATGTTCAAACAAGGGCAGTACATGTTCAAATTAATTAAAAAGATATGTAGGATCCAATAAATTATTAAAATCAATGAAGTAAGCCAGCTTAAAACATGTAACAACTACAAAGCACTTAGAGAGTCCAAATCTCAACCAAGGCACAACAGTACCCAATGTAGACAATATTGTGATCATAATCAATTAGATTGCTTTATGTCGGATACTTTTGAATCACCTAGCCCATCTAAATAATAGACCTGATCCGTAATAAAAATCCACTTCCAGTAACCGATTTATGTCATTTCAATGTAGGGTACAAGGAAACATAACTAAACCATTTTTTCGATTAAATTGATCCACTATGAAGAGAGTTATTGCCTAAAGAAAATGGTCTTATGACATCACGGAACATAACATTACCAAAATGAGTGAAAATCTAGGGTTTGTCAAACATCCGTCCATTTGTTTTTAAGTTATTGCCCAAATGTCTAAATTACCCAAATCTTTTAATGGTTAAGAAAAGGTTATTACGACATCATAATCTGGGATGTGACAAAAAGTTAAATCATAGTAATATTTCATGCAGACATTAATTTAAAAAAAACAAAAAACCTAAAAGTGCCCTTTTTAATTAAGTTAGGACGTAGAGTCACCAAAATCAATTGATGTTTAGGATATGCCAAAACCTACCTCTGGGTAAAATTTTACCAAAACTGTCAATTTGTTTTTCTGTTATCTTGCTAACAAACTTTCTGACCCCAGTAATAACTTGGGTTTGGAAAATCATTTTCTGTGTGGGAGGGAAGAAGTACCATTTTCCAAATCAAAATAAAACAAAAAATGCTTTAAAAAATGTCCAAATATTAAAAGGCAAATGTCCAGTACATAGGAGGTAGATATCTTCAACATTTTGTTAGTAAGTATAAATAATTTTGAAGTTAGAGTATTGCTCCTTTTGGGAAAAATTCCCATTCCAGAACGAGCCTTGAGGGCGAGTTCTTGAACCCGAAAAAGGCACCACAGTAGTACTCAGTTGTTGTGGTTAGATGTTTTGTTCAAATGTGTTTGAAATCTTCTCCAGAAAATAAACCAAAAACCAAAATAAGCCCAGGTGCATCTTGTTACCCTGGAGATTGAAGAAAACAAAAATGTGTTTTCCTAAATAGAAATAGGTCCCACTTCTAATCTGTTGAAGAAAAGTCTTTGACTTATGGTCCAAAAATGAAAGACTGTAGAAAAGTGGAAATGTGCAAATGAGGTGACTGTAACCTTCCCAATTTGAACACTTTACAATAAACCAGATGCCATTAATGCAGAGCAGAGGTTTCACACTGCAGAGAACTGGAGTGTGTGTGTCATGATGGAACCACAGCCCCCTCTGCTGCTGACAGATGGTGGTGCATTTTGACCAGCGAACAGACATTTTTGGAGAAATAACAAAAGAACCTGGAAAGTTGTTTGGTCAACGTTACATGAATCACCTGATGCTCCTGATTTCTTTTCTGTACCAGGCAACTTTTGGTCCTCCTAACATCCTTCACCCTTCCTCATGTTTATGTCATATCATTCCCATTGATGATAAAAAGAATGATCTGGAAAAAGTTGCAACACATTTTTTTTTAAATGGTTGCCATGGGTGACATATTTGAATTTAATTATAGTGCAATAGCAATTTTAATCAGGAATACCTTTAGTTAAAAGTGTACCAAATTAGATGCTTTTTTCAAAAAAAAACCCCAATTATTATGGATTATTTAGCTAAACTAAACCATGATGAAGCTGCTCTTTATTATTGGAGCTGCTACTAATACTCAGCACAATAAAGCCATTGCGGTTTACACAGCTCAAAAAAAATAATTAAGGGAATACTTAAATCACACATTGGATATTTATTCAAGAATTAGCCAACTCGAAAAATTTTTATTGACTTACATTGTGTAATTGTCTACATACGTTTGCCTGCCTTTTAATAAAACAAGAGACGTTTGAGTCATAGTTTGACCCAATCTGGGAACCAGGTGTCTTGTGACCAACAACTGCAGTGGACTGTTGGATCCACCAGAGTGAAGCAGAGGCTCACACAAACTCCCAACAATCCACACTGAAACATCCAGGATTCTGAGCCTGCAGCATGATGTCACCTGGTCCGTTCACTTAGAAATGAGAAATCGTGAAAATTAAAAAAAAGAAAAAATTAGACTATTACTACCCATCCAACGCCTGCATATTTTCTGACATTTTAGTAAGAAAATTATTCATAACTTGACATTGTCCTCCAACTTCTTTTCTGTTGGGGCATTTTCTGATAAGTACTCAGATGCTTTACCTGAGTAAAAGTACTACTATGAAACTGGATATACTCTCTTACACGTAAAGTCTCACATTCAAAACCTTACTCAAGTAAAAGTATAGAAGTATAACAAACAAAATACTTTAACTACCAGATTGAAAATACTTATTGTGCAGTAAAACAGCCTTATAGGCATTTTCCAGATAATCCATAATGGTTTTAAATCATTCATAACTCAAGATTATTCTTCATTTAAAATAAACTTGATGTAATGAATCAAATAATTTATTTAATACTTAATTTAATTATTTAGTTTTCAATTTGGCTTATTCATTTTGTTTGAGAAGTAGAATTTTTTAAACACATAAAGAAACACTCAATCCTTTAGTTCATCACAAACAATCTAAATCACCTCCTCTGAGGAAATGTGGTTTTCACTGGACAGAAAAACATGTTATCTTAAAAGTAACTAGATACTACAACTGTCAGAAAAGGGAGAAAGGTGGAAAGGAGAAGAAACAGCGGGACAACCTCCAAAAGGTTCTGGTTCTGCAGGTGGTGGCCACAGACCATTTCTCCCCCCTCATCTTTCCTGAGTGGCTTATCTCGAGTTTTTAAATTTAAGTGGTCTCTTTGTGTCTACTGGTAGCACGATGAAATACCTGCAGCCCATTCATGTGGACCAGGTAGTCCAGCTCCTCCAGGATGGAACATCCATTCGTTCTGCTGCAAGAAGGCTTGCTGTCGATCTCAAATCTGATGATGAGAGCTGGACAGGACCATGGAGGGACAACATAATGACCTCCAGCAGCTACTGGTGTGATGTTTCTGACCAAACTGTTAGAAACAGACTACATGAGTGTGACATGATGGCCCACCATTCTTTGGTGGGACCTGAGCTCACAGACAAGCACCATGCAGCTGGATGGTGTTCACCGGAGATCACCAGGATGGGCAGGTTCTCCATTGGCGCCCTCTTCTTCTCACAAGTGACAGCAGGTTCACACTGAGTTCATGTGACAGCAGCGTCTGAAGATAATAATAATAATAATAATAATAATAATAATAATAATAATAATAATAATAATACATTTAATTTATAACAGACTTCACATTTTGATAAAATCTCACAGTGCTACAAGGTCAAAACAAATAAAAGCATCAATAAAAAAATATGATAATAATTGTATAAAAATATAAAAACCAGCCATGTTAATCAAAAGTTATCGGTTCTGCTTAAAAGGAAAGTTTTAAGTCCTTTTTTAAAAGTCTCATTCGTCTGTGGAGCCCTCAGATGGTCAGACAGGGTATTCCAAAGACTAGGGGCAGCAGAACAGAAGGCCCAATCACACATGGTGTTGAGCTTAGTCCGGGGAAGGAGGAGGCGGTATGAGTGTGTAGAACAGAGGGATCGTGTTGAGGTCAGTGGGGTGAGTAGTTCTTTTAGGTAGGGGGGTGCGTTACCATGGATGCACTGGTGAGTGAGGACAGAGATTTTATAATCAATCCTAGTGGAGATGGGAAGCCAATGAAGGGAAAGAAGAACAGGGGTGATGTGTTCGTGTTTACGAACTCTCATCAGGATCTTCTTGCTGAGAAATTTCTAGGAAGCACTTTAGAGGCTTGGAGATCTCAAACTGTGAGTAAGCAGACTAGATAGGTAGAGTGGAGGGACCAGAAAAGGACAGAACGAATTGAGTCAATTTCGATTTGAAGAAAGCCATGAAATTATTACAGTGCTGTTCTGTAATTTCTGTAAGTGGCGGAGTTTGTGGTTTTAGAAGATGATTGATAGTTGAAAACAGCTGCTTAGAATTTCCAGGACTGGTTTTGATGATGTTGGAGTAGAACAGTGACCGTGCCTCTCTAACGGACTTTGAGTAGGCCTTTTGGTGTTCCCGAAGGGCTAGCTTGTGGACAGTGAGACCTGAAGCCTTGTAACGCCGCTCAAGGGCACGACCAGCTGCCTTCTTTTTCCGTAGCTCACTGGTGAACCAGGGGGCTGAGCGGGAGAAGGTGACTGATCTAGTTTTTAGAGGGGTGTGACGATCCAGGAGGCTACTCAGGGATTTATTGTAGAAATCCACTGAGTCATTGGCTGATAAAAAGTTTGCATAAAGAAGATGCTGGAGGTCGACTCTCATGGTTTCTGGGTTGATGTTTTTCAAATTCCTGAAGTAGATTTGACGTTTGGGCTTGGTGAGGGGGGACACAAGTGACTATTCCATGGAGACGGCCTTGTGGTCGGACACACCCAGATCGTAGACAAGGAGATTGCTGAGAAGAGCAGCGTCAGTGATGACTAGATTAACAATCAGACCTTCACTGGGTAATGCTTTTGGCTTATATTGACTTTTATTTCATCATGTTGTTGACAACGAATTACACAACGCAAATCAGTAGAGATTTTCAACTTGAATTTTTTTTTCATTGAGAGCCTGTGTGTGATTTAAAAGTTCCTTTGTTTCTTTTTGAGCAGCACATACTTATCTCGTAGTGCAACCAAGCTCCTTCAAACAGCCTGTGGCCTCCTCTGTTTCCCCGCTGCCGTCCTTATGTGATGAAACGACTGGGACAACATATGACTACACACACGCACACACACACGCACCCACACACACACACACACACACACTGCACACTCAGCAAGTTTCTTTGCTTGAGGCAAAACAGTAACCGACTGGTAGGAAATGAAGAGAGGTGGTGCATCCTCCCTCCCTACATTCATTCACCCGCCAGCATTTGCTGAGAGTTCACCTGGTGACACCTTAAGGTGCAATATCTACTCCTCAACTACTTCTGAATATATTAGTCTTTAATATTCTCCTGATTCCACTCTTGGTCAAGCTAGGCTAAAGAATAATTCTGACTCCAGCTCCTCAACTATTTCTAGAAGGAACTCCTGTTGAGCTTTTTTTTCCTGGTGTTCTTTCTACTTAGCTGGTGTGTAACCGACTCTGCACCCGCCTCAGTGAGGCTGCTTGGTCGATTTCTGCTCACATCAAACTAAGCCCCCTGGCGCCGATCGATCAATCGGTGCACCTCTACCTATATACAGTCTAATAAATATATTTGTGTCAGCTTTTCGAACTGAAAAATTAAGACCTTGGAAAGAGTGGTGGCAGCCAGGTTTAGAGAAGAACTGACATGATTTGAGCAGCAGTATGGCTTTATGCTGAGAAAGACTGAAGAAGGTCTCCCTCGTCCTGTCCTTCTCTGGGCCGGCTCTTGGCCGGGGCGTTCCCTCTGTGGCCCCTGGCTGGCTTTCCCTTAGTGTTGCTGTGCACCCGGGGGCATATGGCCTCGGGTCTTTCCTGCTCTGGTGGACCATGGGGCACAGTGGTGGCTTGGGTCCCTCTCAGCATATATATATATATATATATATATATATATATATATATATGTGTGTGTTGCTGTTGTTGTTTCTGTTGTGTTGTCTTGTTTCATCTGTATTGCGGCCGTCTTCCTTGTTCCCCCAACCCCGTTTATGTTCCTCTCTCTCTTACCACTTTCTTTCTCCGACCCCCAACCCCCCACACCCCAAACTCCCTTTCAGGTCGCCTCATCCCATTTAATAAAATAAATAAAATGTAGTTTACGCAACTGAAGAAGTAGGACAGATTCTTCCTTTGCAGACTAACATCTGTCTGGCATTGAAAGGCAGACAGATCCTCATTCTTCATGCTGAGGCAGCTGGACTGGACAGTTTGAAAAAATAAAGTAAAAAAATACGGTCAAAATGATTTCCTGTTGGAAGTTTATTGTTCAATTAATGTTTATCGTAGTTCACTGGACACTGACATATTAATTAACCCAATTTTACCAGTTCCTAAAGCAATTGCTTATTCCAACAGCACCATCATTTTTACAAGTGAATGTTTATCCCGTTTTCCCCATTAAATTAGAGAAAGTTTTCAAATATGAAGAAGAAATGACATCGACCATTTGTTTAGAGACATTAAACGTACTTCCTGTAAACAGGTAAGAAAAGTAAAATGTATACTCCAAATACGCTTCAACAAAACCAAAGCTATACAATCATATTAAAAATTAAATTATTTAAAAATTTGAGTATAGAAAAATAATAGACAGTTTTTTTGTTGGTTTAAAGTGTGAGTGTGTATGTGTGTATTTTTAGGCGCTGAGGAGTGTTGCTGCACATGCAATAGTGCTTTATTTATGGAGCAGCACGCCGGCTGGTCAGGAATAGAACAGCAATCAGAGAACGGGTCAACGTTCTCTCTCACTCCTTTTCTTCACTCCATCTCTCCCCTCCAGACAGGGAGCGAGCTGGAGTTGCCTGAGTGTGTCTGGTCTAATGCCTCACACTGGCTTCCACAGCCACACGACCTGGATACATTCCTCCTCCTTCCTTATGCAATTCCGCCATGGCAGAGAGAGAGAGAGAACAAGAGAGAGGGACAGAGAGAGAGAGAGACAGAGAGAGAGAGCGAGAGAGAGAGTCGCTGTGCTAAATCTCCACTGCCCTGCTTCTGTTCTCTGTATTATGCAATCTGCTTTAAATTTAATCAGGCTGCTGGCAGACCAGAAAGGCATTGTGTGTGTATGTGTGTGTGTGCGTGTGTGTGCGTGTGTCAATGAGAAGGAGATCAATACACGATTTATCAGCGATGTTACACGCATACTATCTTACCAGAAGACAGAGCCGCATAAGGACTCGGGAGGATTTCCTGTTTTGGCCTCAGATTATAGCTGGATTGAGGCTAAACTCAAACTAAACATTTATTTTAGGCTCAGAGGAGTTGATCCAACTCAGCCTAAACCTGTGTGACATCATTTCTAATGTAAGTTGTTGGTGCTAATTGCATAGGAAGCTGTGCCAGGACCATAGCGTCCCACTGAAGGCTAAAAGTGTTGCATCATTTGTTGTACTGTAAGTGGGGGAAAGTACATTTAATCAAGCCCTGCAAAACTCTGAGTTATTAAAAGCATCTTTTTTAGTCCCATGTGGAGTGAATGTCCGCGAATTTGAAGAAAATCCAAGGCATACTGTTTAAAAAAAACTACGCCTACGCTGTCGTCCCCGACAGCAAGGTTATATCCCCGAATTCAATCCTCCTGATTGAATTTTCTCAGGGGAATTTATGTACGAAAAACAGCGTTTTTCCTTATCAATATTATTAATACTGTTGTGTTATTATACTACATGGAATCACCATTAATCACATACACTATTAAAATAATAATCACATTTTTTTACTATATATCATGTTATCCTATGCAGATTTACATTACACGTACGTCATTCTGTTGTATATATCAGGTTATCATGTTATATATTTCCCACTATAAAACAATCATCACCTCATTTTTTTTGCATGATATCAAGACGTTCGACTGTTCTCTCAGTTTCTGTGCATCCTCTGCACCTTATTTCAATGTCTTGGACACTAACTGTTTCATATTCAGCTTATTTACTGTGTTTTAACAAATCCCTGTTTTTATCCCAATTTTTTTTTATTTATAATTCATTATTATTATTACTACTGTCATTTAAGTCTGGTGGATCCATTAATTTAATTTCACCCACTCATAGACACAAACCATATATGGTTCTTTTTCCTCATGAAGATCCATGCATCATTCTCTATAAGATAAATAAAGAATGTTGACAAATCTGTCAATGCAAAAGGGAAACAAATAATCCCTGACTGGTCGGTTTATCTGGATTTTTGAGCAATATTTTGTCTATTTTTCCCAAAATCCCATGCTCATTTCATGGAAATCTGCACCTGAACATTCATGGAAGCAAAACAAGTCAATGAGCCAAAAGAGGCTTAAAGGTTCAGAGCTGAGAGACATAAATCCAGTAGTAAATCGCCGTGGACCCTTCACTAAAGATGTCACTTTCACGTGACACAAAACCTTTTGATCTATTCCTTTAGAATGCAACGACAAGAGCAGCTTTCACTCTGAATACAGAACTTTCACTCGTGGTGCAATTAGAAAAAGGTTGACTACCCAAGTACATTTCGTCTGATATCCTGATAAAACCCAACAACGCGGGTCTGACCTTTCATACCTGCCACACACTAAATTAGGAAAGTATTCATTTGATATTCATAACTTGAGGCTTACTTCCTGTTTCTAGCAGGTAGCGCTATGACTACTAACTGAATATTGTCATATGAACATCTTCAATTTAGGGCTTTTATCCAAAACCTGAAGTTTGGGACAGATGAGACAGTGGACGGCTGAATTTTGACAATATTGTATTTTATTATATGGATAGACATAACCCATACATATTTTCCTTCTTATACCATCCAGAACGTTCATTGAAATCTCAAGCTTTTTATAACTCGCAATCCTTATGTTCTTAACATGTCGATTACGTAATTTGAAGTTGATCAGGTTAAATCTCCAGGACAAGCTAATTAAAATGTGAAAACTGAAAACAGCAAAAAACACCTAAAAATCGTTTTTGTTTTAAGGTGATAATAGTTGTTGTTTATTGTGAAGTTTAAAGCATTTTTCAGGGATGTTTGAAGACGTTATGTTGATGTTTATAGTGTTTAAACAGATTTTTATTGCCTTAACAAGGATGCTTATAGTGTTTGTTATTATGTTTATAGTGTTTATAGCGATGTTTTACAATGTCTATATTGTCTAAAGTGATGTTTACAGTGTTTATAGTGATGTTTACTGTGAAAATAGTATTTATAATGATGTTTATAGTGTTTAAAACAATGTTTATTGCATTTATAGCGGTTTTCTAGTATGATCGACCACTCAAAGCGCTTCACTATACGAGCCAGCATTCACCCATTCACACAAACATTCATACAGTGATGACCGAGGCTATCATTCACACACCAATGGAACAGCCGTTTGGAGCAACTTGGCGTTTAGTATTTTGCTCAAAGACACTTCGACATGTGGACTGCATGGGCCGGGGATCGAACAACTGAACATTAGATAAGTGGCCGCCCTCCCTTCCAATCTGCGCCACCGTCAAAGGCACATGAAACCCAATCCCACAGTTCACACTGTGGTCACATTTTGAAAATCTGACCTGTGTCTGATTTAGGACCACATATGGAAATGGCCCAAATGGAAGCTGGAAAAGATGAGATTCCAAGTGGTTTGGTCCAATGGCTGTTCACACTGCCTTGAAAAAGTCACATTTGAGCAAAGAAATCCGTCCTGGGCCACACTTTTCCTGCAGTAAGAATAAAGCTTGATATCAACTTAACAGCATTTCATCTGCAACCATGAAGCTTTAGCCATGAAACAAGGAACCTCCTCTTCCTTGGCGGATGCAAATTCATCCGCCAAGGAAGTTATGTTTTCACTTCTTCTTATATATTTGCTTGTATATCGGAAAAACCGCTGGACTGTTTTACATGAATTTTTATCCGGAGGTAGATTTTGGCATACCCTAGAGGTGATTCAATTTTGGTGACATTACGTGTTTCACAGAATTTAAAATGAAACAAAAATAGTGAGCCGTTTGCAGTGGTGAGGTCACAATGGGGCTAATGCTGCTGTTGATCCTTTCATTCCTTTAATCTTTCTTTGGGGGAGGAGCTTGGATCTGAATTTCA
Organism: Lophius piscatorius; assembly: GCA_009660295.1. Classification (NCBI taxonomy): domain Eukaryota; kingdom Metazoa; phylum Chordata; class Actinopteri; order Lophiiformes; family Lophiidae; genus Lophius; species Lophius piscatorius. The sequence goes on along the minus strand of VRLP01001061.1, from coordinate 117,750 downwards.
ACAGTTCCTTTGATTCCTTCGATGTTCACCTGGGGGTTGAGCTGGAGGCTCAGTGGTTTGAAAAGAGACGCTGAAGTGGAAGGCCCGGGAAACGAGCGGCTACCGAGTGTTTGAGAGATACTCAGAGTGTTTGTTGGAGTTGTTGGTAAATTTAAAGGCTGGCAATAACTCAAATATTAATGGAGAAACCTGAATTAACCCAGGGTACTGTTGTGCCTCGGCAGAGGTTGGCTCTCTCTGGGTGCTTTTTTCGTTCATACGGGTGCTCGTTGTGTCTTGTGCTCAAAGAGCTCAGGCCAAGATTCTATCAGATGATTGGAAGTTATCATCCAAGCTGTCCCTACAGATGAAACCCGCTCTGTCCCTGGAGTGAAGGAGGCAGGTGTTTTAAAATTAATTAATTAAATTAAATTAAATTCAATTCAATTCAATTCAATTCAATTAAATTAAATTCAATTAAATTTAACTTAATTTACTTTAATTTAATTTAATTGTATATAATGTTATTCTGTAATATGCTCTTTGCTGCTGTAACCCTGCAATTTCCCCGTTGTGGGACTAATAAAGGTTTATCTTATCTTATCTTATCTTATCTTATGAGTCCACCAACACTGATGTGTTCACACTACTGAGCAGGATATGAAGCTGGGCTTATGTCTGAACTCCTGATGAGAGACTTTTCAACTCAGGGGTATTCAGGGTTAGACGCTGCCACCTCATACTTTCTGCTCTCTCCCAGGAAAAAATAACCTGGCACTGAGGAAACAAATCAATAAAAGAACCTCAGATAGATACATTGTCAGGAAAGCTTGAGTTGAAACACCAGCATGATGATGGCTTAGATCTGAAGGGTTACCACTTAAAATTCGGAGCTCATAATAGTTGTAATAAGCGCATTGTGTGTATGTGTGCGTGTGTTTGTGCATATATTTTAGGGGTTGTGTCTCTATGCCACTGGTGCCAGCCCGCAGGCTTGGCACAGGAGGAACCTCACATGACCAAAGCCTCTACTGCATTAATTCTCCGAAGGACGAGTGAAAGGTAGCGAAGAGAGAGGAATGACAAGGAGAAAGAGAGAAACGGAGAGACAGAGAGAGAGTCGAGAGAGAGTCTGTAGCCTGGATGGCAGTAATCTTCATTTTGTCATTATAGTCATCATATTCAACTCTCCTTTGTCATCTAAAAAAGGTAATTAACAAATCTTCTTGAGATAAAACTCCCCCCCATTCAAAATGATCCACGAAACAGATTTCAGGTTATCATGCTAACACAAAGGATCTGCAGCAGACGCGGTGGTGATGACCATTCCATAATGTCCCTATGAGGATTTAGATTGGACACTTGGACACTTGGACACTTCTTTTCCAATAAAACCTTTCCGAATTTCAATGTCGGTTGCCTGTTTACATGACTTGTGATCTTTTCAGACCTGGTGTTTACATGCATGGACTCATCTAATCGGAAACGCTTTCACACATGCGCAGACGATCCACATTCCCGTTGCTAAGGTGGCGATAATGCTTCGGTGAGCTCGGTGCCAACAAGCGCCCAGAAGAAGAATATGACAGTGATTTTCGCCCATCTAACCATCAACATTTTTTAAATGTTTGGATTCTTTTCCGAATCTAATCGGAATTAGACTGTCCATGTAAACCCACCTCCTGACTCCTCGGGGGTTTAATAACTCCTGGTGGCTGCTGCCCCGAACAAAAATGATGTCTCAAGTCAGGTTATGAATAAAAGAAGAGAAATGAAAGGGACAAAGTGAACCGTAGGGAGAAGAAAGGAAGGGTCTCACTGACAGTTTGAGTCAGTAGGGGGGGAGGTAAAGTGAGGTCACTGGGGTAGATGAGGTTAGAGGCAGAAACAGAGGGTGTGGGCGACATGACTGGAGGCGTCCTCACTCAGTATAAAGCTGCAAACAGAATTCCACAGCTGGACCAGGTCCAGGAAAACTGTGCCTGGGTACATCGTGTTCACTGTTCTCTCTCTCTCTTACACACACACACACACACACACACACACACGCACAAACACACAAACACACACACACCACCAGACGCACAACTACGGGCCAGCACAACAACACTCCCACGCTCAGATTTGTTCAGAATTGCTGAGACATATTGAAATAAATAACATCTAAAGCCAGTAAACAGTCAGTTTTACACACAAAACAGATTTTGAACTGTTTATACAGTAAACAAAATCCTACGAATCTGCAGTTAATCCCCTAATTGGTTATAAACAATTATTCAAATTGATCTGAAGTTAGTGTGACAGATTACAGAGCAGATTTAAAGTCCGTGGGAAACACTCCTTTAATGCTGCCTGGGAAATGTTCTATACCCACGACGGCAATGTCAACTAGAATGACGCAAATAACAATGTGTGTATGGAAAATCATTAAAAATGTTTATGCTATATTCATTAGTATAAATAAGGTGGACATTTAAATGTCAATCGTAACTCTATCAATATGTCAAAATGCAGGGAAACTTAACAAACAAAGCAATCAGTTTGGGTTTCTGCATGAAAGGCTCTCTATCTTGGAACAGGCTCACGAACATCTGTGTAGAAATAATAGAATATCTAAAAATTATTGTCCTATTGGTCGGGGAACATTAATCAATAGTGAAAACAATAACACACACAATAAAAAACACTTATTTCTCCAAACAGAAAATTCCCTACTGGTGCCGCCTCGACCCTTTAATGAGGTCACTACAATCAACTCATGCTGCATCCCGCTGTAGATAGAACTATACATTAACACTGTACTGACGATATACTAAAACACATCAAAATCAATCAAAAGTAAAGGCAACCAACATTCTTTCTGTGCAAACAAATGTCAATAATTTAGTCAGAGGAGAAACTAAGTACCCATAAGTACAGAAATACAGTCATAAAAAGGAGCACTGAGTAATATTCAGAGGTATATCTTGGAATAAAAATACATTCCAGTGTAAAATAAGCTAAATATATACTGTATATGTATTTTTAACTTTAGTTTCGAAAAAACTTTCCCACCCTGTCTGACGGGTAGGACATGAAGTTAAGATAATTGTGATAACTCAGCTATCGTCACTGACAGCAAGGATTTACCCCTGAATAACTGCAGGAGGAATGAACTAAACATATTATGAATATGTATTTAAATCTATAGTGTGTAAAATGTATATCACATCCACACAAGTGGGAAAAGCCCACCATCCACAGATGCGTGCGAAAGCACCAAGGATCCACAGTGGATCCGGATCCAACTCCAATACTGCTGGGTTTCATGAATCCAGATGGAGAGAGTGTTAAGACACGAGGGGTTGCTTTTTCGTTTTTCTTATCTCTAGTTCTCATGGATCAATGTTCAGTTTCAGGGCAGAAGTCACCAGGACTTTTTATTTCTTTTTCTATCTAGTTCACCTCAGGCCAAACTCTGAATGCAAATCCCCTGTATGTTCATTCCAGCAGCTGCTCACAGAAATCGCTGAGTCAGCAGACAAGCTTGGGTACGTTATGTTCCTGTCTGTGCCTGAGCATGTTTTGAGGTTGAATAATATAGTACCTGATCACCATCATGATTTACTCTGTGGTTGAGCTCAGAGAACATATTAACACGTAAGAGTCCAGAACGAGTACTCCTGAAAGCTGAAGGAGAGAAAAATATAACATATCAGCACTTTCTTTGCATATTATTGATGAAAAGATGGTGGGATGTTATTGACACAAATGTTTTCTATCTATCTATCTATCTATCTATCTATCTATCTATCTATCTATCTATCTATCTATCTATCTATCCTCAGTTGCTCCTGATGACTCACTCCTTCTGGCTGATTGGAGAAAAGAGGAGCAACACATCTTGTGTTTTTGGAAAATGACTACATTCACATTGGGACAATCCGCGCTGCACTAAATGTGTAAACTGTGTGACGTCAATGCCAGCGCGTCAGAGCGGGGGAGACACTGCTTATTTGCACAGTGATAATCTCTCTGGGTGTTTCCGTTCCTTCATTTACACAATCCACCGTGTTGCTTTAAGTGTGTTCTCCAGCTGCAGCGTAGCAACAATCAGCCTCCAGTACGCGCCCTGGTCTGAGGGAATAATGAGGATTATGCTGATTGCACCACGAGAGGGAAGTCTGTGAAAGAGATCACAGCCTGTCTTCTCTTTATTCCTGCCTCTGCGGACGCAGGAGAGACAAAGGGAAGAGAACATTTCTGCCAGTATTTCATTACGACCACCTTCTCCACCTTCTTAAACTCAGACTCACCACATCTCTGAACAATAGAGGCGTCTACTTCCCCCCCGTCCTGCTGCGTCCTCCAGCTCTTCATCCCATCATGTATCTGGATCCTACGCATTAATTACACGACGATGTTTCCAAAATAGCACATTTGTTAAAATGTGACCTAAACACACGGAGGTGCCTCGCTTCATCTGATAGAGTTAGGGCTAATGAGTGTGACAAAGATTCACGGGATGTTGGTAAGGTCTACATGTACGTGTAAGGTCTACATCTAATAATATTTATATCCTTGAAAAGTCAGGGATATGATGTAATCGTCATCGTATTAATGCGATCACCCAAAGACTATTTCAGGAATCATTTAAAAATCTTACACCCACATAGAGCAACATTAGTGTGAGGAAGAACTGGATGTTTTTGGGAAAAGGTCAGTTGCATATTTCCCCGACTAGAGTGAGATTTATCCCAACATTCTTTGGACATGATGTCACAATCGTTGGTCCAATTTAGTTCACATTTGCTGCATATGAATCGGCTGGAAGAGGGTCTTCTATACATCATATTTTCCTCTAAACGTTCAAATTTTACTCATATCGGGGGCCTTTTTCTTCTCTCCAAAAAATTGCTCGACTTGTGGACATTTGTCTTGAATGGATCGTATTTAGTGACACACACAAACACACAAAACACACACAAAACCCTGTTTTTTGGGACAGAAGTTCATAACCATTGATCTGATTTGGTCCAAATATGGTGCATATGAATCGACGTCCCCGGGGATTGGGGACTTTTAGGGGATGTACCCTTGATTGTTGGAGATGACAGTATTTTTCATGCTGTAAGCCTGTTGAGCAGTTAGCTGAGATTGTTTTGAGGGCAGTTACTTAATCAACACAACATGAAGAAACTGCCTTGTGACTTTCATTGTAGTCGGATTTCATAACTGCGGCATTCAAGGCCAATGCAGAGAGATAACGTAACGCTGCTGCACTGCTGCTACCTGGAGATGGAAATGTGGATTCCCAGCGTTTGGAGCAGATGTCTTTATATTCTGAGGTCACGAGAATAATTCACTTTGCAGTCTGTTTTCACATAGAATACTTCTGTTTATCAACTGTCTGTTTATTTCAGAGAAGAAGAAAACACAATGTTTTCCACCTCTGACCTAAACAACTTATGGATAACCAAACAGACGGTTTGTTTTTGTTAAAACTCCTTCTGCCAAAAGGGAGCTTCAGTTTAATTAGTAACTCTACTCAACCAGCTGGAGCAGGAAAGCAACCTCCTCCCACGACTAATCTCCTGAGAGAGCTAAAATACTCTAACATGCATGTTAGAAATCAGAGTTAAAAGAAATCAAAACACCTGAGACTCATTTTCCAATTCTTTGAAACGATCAGGTTGATTTTATTTCAATTTGCTGAACTGAGGGAGGCACATCCAATAGAAGGATAGATCGATATTCAATGCCGTCAATCGCTGCAACTAAGTCGTATTTAAAACATCAGCTCTGGCCTTCAGAATCGATGTGTAATGAATGTGCTGGATGTTTTCACTCCTGTTATTTTGTTTGTTTGCCAACAAGATTATGGTAAAGCTAATGTACGGATTTACATGAAATTATACCCAGAGGTAGGTCTTAGTATATTCTACAGATTATAACATTTTGGTCGTTTCGACTTGTGATGTCACAATGTGGCGAGGTGTTCTCTTGAAATGTGCCCATTATAGATGCCTTTGTTCCTTTGAAGTTCCTGTCGGGGAGGAGCTGGGAGTAAGGCCACATTGATGCATTTGCTCCTTTGATACCTCTGATGTTCCTGTCGGGGAGGAGCTGGAGTTCAGTGAACAGAACAGAGACTCTGAAGTGGAAGTTGCAGGAGATGATCGGCTAACAAGTATTTGAGAGGTACTCAGAGAGTTTGTTTGAGTTGCTGGTACATTTAGGGGCTGGGAATAAACTCAAACATTAGTGGAAAAATCTATAGGAACATTCGTAAACCTAGGCTACTGGTGTGCCTTGTTTCTTTGATGTTTTATACTAGAGAGAAGCAGGAAATGACGCAATAATGTCTGTTTAAAATAACATCCCGCCAAAAGTCTAGGAGTGTGGAGCAAATAATAAAACAGCATGCTGAACACACGAAGAGAAAGGGAGAGGAAGAAACAAAGCAGGTTCGGAGGTATGTTTTAAAAGCTGTTTGGCCATTATAATGTTCATTGCACACTCTGCTTCATCATTATTGTAACAACATCTTTGCTATTTCAAGGATATTCTGTTGAAGTTACCAGCAGAATGAATCTTATACAACACAAACATGATTGACGAGCAAACTATTGCAGATTTATTGTTTTAAGATGCAATGGCATGGATGGAAACTGAGCTGCATGGGCAGATGTTGAACTCTCTGACGGCTGCAATGTTTATTTTCGGAGGAAAAGTGTAAAAACCGAGAAGTGTACAAACAGAAAAGTGTACAAACAGAAAAGTGTACAAACAGAAAAGTGTAATTGGATTACCAGAATATTCAAGATCCCAGACAGTGTTGATGGCAATATTTGTTAATGTTCCTCACTTTGTGATCAAAGTGTGTGTGACGTCAACCCGATGCAGCTTTGCCTGAATCCTAGTTAGTTTTCAATCCCCGCCTCCGCTGTCCGTCAGCATCACGTTTTATTGTGCACGCTGACATCACAGTCATTATACAATTGCATCAACTCCAGGGTGAGCTGCTTTTAGAAGCTGTTGTGAAACAAGGGATGCTCAATTTTTTACATCTGCCAAGAAGATACAGAGAGAGAGAGAGAGAGAAATATATATATATATATATATATATATATATATATATATATAGAGAGAGAGAGAGAGAGAGAGAAATATATATATATATATATATATAGAGAGAGAGAGAGAGAGAGAGAGAGAGAGAGAGAGAGAGAGAGAGAGAGAAATATATATATATAGCGACAGAGAAAGAGAGAGTAAGAGGTATTTGATCCAAATGTAAAGTGTGTTATAAACCAAATGTATTATTATTATTATTATTAGAGAGAGAGAGAGTGAGGGTGAGAGAGAGAGAGAGAGCGAGAGTGAAAGAGATATTTATACAGCACTAAAGAAGATTTTGAGAGAGAATAATTAAAACACACTGATTCTGGAGTGGAGTGGAGTGGAGTGGTTTTACAGAGACCAGTCTTTCTCTCCCACTCTCCCAGTTTCACACAGACGGAATAGAAAAACAGCGAAAAAAGACGGGAGCTGAATCCCAATTGTCCTCCTGAGACATCTGCAGGGTTTAATCCTCTTGGTTCACAGCCAGTGGGGCTGTGTTCTTATAGTGTTGTTTGATCCAATGAATCTTGTGGTATAGAATGAAAATAATAACAGAAAATGAATCAAAATATATATAATCTAATTTAGTGACCAGTGTTCGTTTTTGTAATTCGACTCACATGTATACTTTCTTAGATGCTTCCCCTCAGATCTACAATACCACTCCACACGAGTGGGATTATGTTTAGAAGCGTACAGCTTCAGCTGCCCGTCTGCATTAAGGAGATACTGACCTGCTGACACCATCAGCAGGTCTCTTATCTCTGTTCCTCTGCCCCTTACACATCAGATACAGTAGAGAAGGCCGATTCAGCAAAAGTTGACCTGTTTATTGATGTTTTCTTTCCAACTGCCTCAAGTAAATTATTTAGACGTCAAATAGATCCACTCTTGAACATTTAGACAGCAAGAAGACAACACACACACTCGTCCTTGGCCGAAATGAGTTGTAGGAGCCTGTTTTGCAAGGGTCTGTTAATGAACGCTATAATTATCACTCAGCCAAATCAATACACTTAGTTCCTTTTAGGGAATAAGGTGGGGGTTGTCTTGTTTGAGGTGAAGCAGGAATGAAACTCTGCATAGTTCTCTCCCTGAACATCAAACTTGGAATGATTGTCTTCATAGCTGATTGGTTCTAATTGTCTCCCAGCTAAGCTTCAATCCCATTTCTATAAATGTGCCAGTGATCAAATTCAAATTAAATTACTTGCTGGAAATCACTGCAGCGTTCAGAAAAGATAGTTTGTAGCCTTAAAATGAATTATCATATAAATATATGATAAATTAATCAGTTTCGAGGCTTCCAGTAAGGGCTTCTAATGCCAGAAAACACTCTTTCTAACATTATAAATCCATTATCATTTTGATTATTTTATAATACAGGATAATTTTTTTAAATAAAATTTACAGTAAAATACAGACAGCTGCGGGAATTTCACCGTACAAAAACAAGTTGATCAACAACAAGACATAAACAGTAATTTATCACAAAAAAACATACATATTATAACATAGGCCTACTTTACCTTTACAAGCAGTTTAAATACATTTTAAAAAAATTACCTTCAAATCAACAGTATTTCACAGATGGTTAAAGTCATTTTTTTCTAACGGTACATTTAAATGTACAAACTAGCAAAATTTTTAATTCAGACACAATAATACTTTACAGTCATTCATTTATTGTGACATTATAGTATATTTCTGTTATTGTGTTTTTTTGTATCAAACATTTGGTGTATTCTCACTGTAAAGTTATGTTTTCAACATATTCTGACTCTAAAGAATTAAAGTTAATTATACCCAGCTGCTAATTTTTAAGACAGCATCCATGGGGGACTTCTACACAGTGTGAAAATTCTTTACAGTGAACAGTCTGTGTTGTTTTCTTTATTCTTTTTAAATGTGTAATTTGTTTGCGAGCAATAAAGTCACGGGCCTTGGAGTAAAAGCTGGTTGTGACCTAATTAGCAGCATGTGATGATGATTAAGAGTAAATAAGTATACATTTCAAACATAAGCTGCTGTGCTTTCTTAAAACACACCACCACAGAGACAATTCCTTTATTTATTAGCACATGCGTAAAAAAGAATCACAGAGCTAGTCCCGAGCTGTCACCCCCAAAATCCCGACCAATCCCCTGTGTTGTACAAGCAATTCCTGTTTAAGGCTCTTTGTTGCATCTTGCTGGTTAACAACCAATATTTATTTTAAAGAAGACATAACTCAAAAAATACATTTTTTTTCTTCCTTTGAACTAAACCAAAACCAAATGCAGCTGATATTTGCTTATGTACAGGACAAACCTTTAGGAATCCATATTTTGCAGAGGTTTTGAATCATATATGTGCCCTCTGCTCATGAGATAATGCACTCCATTCATGACATTTACAGTAGCTGCATGTGGAGAGAAGAGAAAAAAAGGTTGGAAAGGAGAGCCATGCACAGGTTGGAATGTCATATCTGTTATTAAAGGATGGTGGCTGCTGTATGAGGAGGTCTTCCATTGATACCCCCCTAATGCACAATCCTGAACTGTGGAAATGTACTTCTACTTGTTGTTGGTTCCAATATGATATTGCTGTGCTGGGAAATTATCCTTCATTTCCACATGACAACTGAGATGAGAATATTTTCCATTAAAAAAAGTTTAATTAAAATGGGACTGATTTTGTGATTTTATAGGACGGTTGAACAACAAGAACCTCCGCGCATAAATGCTGAAAACATTAAATAAATTTGCTGATGCAACCATCCGCACCTATAGAAAGAGACTCTGGGGAGACGCGATGTACGGTAAGTGCTGGAGGGATAAATATGAGATTGGTAGAAAGCATTCGTTTAGCTCAGGTCCCTTGTCTGGGCTCTGCTGGTGTGCAGGGTAACCGGGGTCATGTTCCTGTCGTCCGTTCCTTCTCCAGGGAAACAAAATTAGCCTTTGACTCTGACGTGCATCAGTAGCTTCCCACTGCTGCATGGCTCACGCATGATGAGTGGGCATGCATAGCTGTGTGTGTGTGAGTGTGTATTATGTGTGTGTATGTATGAAAGAGTCAGATCAAGAAAATAAAATGCCATGGCACAGATTTTGATTCATTAATATTTAACTTCTGTAAACAAATAGGACAACTAGGCCTACACCGTCGACCCCAACTGCACCGGACTCAAATGTGTCTCCAAATGTCCATATTGACTCAACCTAACTATTTCCATGAAGTCAGCAATATGCTCTGAGATAAGATCCCATGGTGCTTAGTAATGAAGATAAATACAGTTAAAAAATGTAAACACTATTGGACTTATGGTTGGGAAGTTACGCACAAGAAAACCCCACAAAAAGCTCCTCCCAGTGAGTAAAATATGAACTATCATAGTGACATAATTTATACTCATGATAAATCTCCTTGTGTAGATTCATTTGAGCCAATTTGGACATAATCGGACATATGTTTGGGAAGTAAACAGTCAATAAACAGAGTTTTTTTATTGCAGAAAATCCTCCCCAGTGAGTGAAATATTAGCTAGAAGGGTAAAATATTATTTTTACAAAATATAGCTCCATGACATCATTCATATTCACCAAATTCCGATTAAATCGGACCAATAGTTACGTCTCATAAACAGTGTTATTCGTCAATAAAACTTTTTTATTCGTAACGAAGCTCCATCCTAGTGGGTAAAATATAAACTTTTATAGAACAAAATGGTATTTACACGCAGATGTCCTCCATTCATATGCACCAAATTCAGACTTAATCGGACCAACTGTTGAGAGATTTTGGCTGGAAAACATTTGAAGATCAAGCTCCCTCTAGAGACAGAAAAATGCAATTGACTTTCCTTAAAACTAATGTAGTTGTTCCTAGCACTAAATCCCATGGGGGCATAAACTTTGAAAGTGACACATGATATCATTTTTGAGTTACCTCGTTAACATGAAGGATCTGCAGCAGCGATGACGATTCCATAATATCCCAGATTTCTCTAGGATATAAGTGAGGAAGTGAGTCTTTTTCTCGTTCTCAGACATTAGCATATGATCCCAAATACTGATCCAAAACAAAAATAAAACAGGCTCGTACTGAAGCATTCCTGCTTGCCACTTAATTAGCCTTGCGGTGATCTTCCGTTCCCAGACATGGTAATGCTGCGGAAGTTATTTCAGGTGACAGTGACCATCATTCTTTAACTATGTACTTACCTCGCTCTCTCTCAACATTGTGGTTTCACTTGCGTGGATGCACACACTGGAAAGAGCAGACAAACTCAATCACTTCCTCCCCGCCCACTTCAGACTCTATTAAGGCTTGAGGCCGCCTCCAGTGTGAGGGTCCTGTGGGGAGCAGCTGAATCATGTCTATGACAGCGTGTCAGCTGTGGTGGAGGAGAAGAATGACAACTTAACACACTAACTGACTTTAGCAAAGCTGTCAGGTGTAGGTTGGACCACATCAGCATGCTGCCAACTCAAGCGGGAAATCTTCTGCTTGAAATTGGCCAGTCTTTTTTTATCCATATCAACTAATGACAAAATGAAAACATAAAAAGTCAATAAATCAACCGGAGTGAACCAATGCGTTGGCAACTTGAAAACTGCCAATACTAGTAATGCTCAAAGAAACCAGAACTCACCATAATCCAACTTGGCCTATGCTGTCGTCCCAGACAGCAAGGGTAAATCCCCCAAAAATCCCAACCCCCTGCGTTGTACATCAATCCCCCTTATTGAACTCCTCAAACTAAATGAGACTTTGACTCAACCTAACTATTTCTATGAAGTCAGCAATATGCTCCAGGATAAGATCCCATAGTGACTCAATAATGAAGATGAATACAGTATTATTCGAGTATTGCTTACTGCAATACAAGCAATACTCAAATGATTCCTACAATATGAACCATTTGAGTAAATAAATAAAATATAGATCTCCTTTTGTAGACTCATATGAGCCAATTTGGACAGAATCCAACTTAAGTTTGGGAAGTAACAGTCAAAGAAACTGTACAATATATATGTAAAGTATGACAGAGACATTTTTTACTTTAATGGTTGACAAGTAAGATAATAAAAACTCCCTCTAGTGGGCAAAATATGATCGATGAAATAGATTTTGAGTTATCACGTTTACAGGAAGGATCGGTGGTGGGCGTGGCGCCGATCGCCGATTCCATTATATCACTGACTTTTCACGGATATAACTATTTGTGTGACTAGAGGTTAAAATCCACATACTCAAAACAGAAAAATGTAAATAAATAAATTTGAAGCTAAGATTTGGATATTTTTCTTGTTAACTTGTCTGAGCCTCCCTAGTTTACACAGTGAGGCTCAATGTTTAAAGTTATAAATAAAACAGGCAGACAGGCCGGCAGTTCTATTAAACAGTGTTCTATGTCCGTGGGCTCCAGCCACTCGTATTGTCGTTAATGATCTCTGGATGGATACATGGCTGCCGCTGATGGAGGTGCTGAAACTTTTGTGCATCATTAGACTTATGACTCAGGAGCAGTGATGAGCTCCCTGGTTCCTGCAAATGCGGTTTGACCCAAGCGAAAATACATCAGTGTTCATCCCTCACATGTCCAACCTATCGTCACGTGCGTCCAGTTCGTTGGTGTTAACACACACAGGGGAGGTACTGGTGTGCCGCCCTCGTGTTTTCTGACACCTGCTGTGTTTTCTTATTCAGGGAGCATTCTAATCAGATGGACTCCTAACCAGGAAAAACAACCTTAAGAATAGAACTTCTATTTACAAGATGAGCCCCGCCGTCCAATTAACCAGCAGGCGGCCAACAGGCCTGCTAAATTTAAAAAGAGCAACAACTGTCAAAGCACGTTCAGCGGGATACTGAACCCGTCCTATATTATTTCTTTATAGGACGATGAGAAAGGAAATGTGAAGAGTGTATTTCAGACTTATGTCAGGGAACCTCACATCATTTCATCAACACAGGGTCAAAACAATCGCTCTTTTATAATGGACACGTGTGATCCTCCGGCGAACTCACACACTCTTTTACAGGCTTTGAGTATCTGCACTATGGGAAACAAATACACACACACAAACACACACATACACAGACACACACATTCTCCCCTGAAGCTCGCATCGAATCAGCCCCCAGGGTCTAAACTAATTTGCTGGCATTCTAACACACTAACTCCTTCAAACTCCTCTGGACGACTCTGTAAAAACTCACACTGCAGCAGGGAGCTACCAGGGTTTAGTGAACAACATTTAGTAAAGGAGTACAATCAGGGGGATGGCCTGTACAGCACAGGGGAATGGGGACGTTTTGGGGATATACCGTTGCTGTCATCGATGAAAGCATAGGCCTAATTTATCAATTCAATCACCTCCTGAACAATTTATCTAAAATTTTGTCCGTTAATTCATTACTAAAAATGAACTTTAGGTTATTCAGACTATCCAACGTACAGATACACAGCAGTATAAAATTACGTTGTATTTGGCCCCATCAGAAAATAAGGAAAACACAGAAGTAAACAGGCAATAACAGTAATCCATTAAAAAAAAACTGGGAGGTTGCAGAACAGAATCATTCCAATCCTTAAATGCATCAATCAGAAGGCCGTGTTTCTTGTATCAAGCAAGATACTGACCCTCTCTGCTCAGAAATAACTTATTGGCATTAACAGTTACAAGTAAAGGCAAAATCTTTGAATTATTTCTTCTTCATCTCCAGGAATGCAAACAAAACATAGACAAACTAATAATAAGCAAAGAGGAAAAAAGGAAGTAGGGAGATCCGAGGGGTGACAGATATGGCCTGTGGGTGTCTCACAGTGTTTCCTAACTGTCACATCTCACTTTGTTTGTTGCTGCTGCAAAGAACTTTTTGTCCAAGTACCTTAGTCCCCAGGATCCTGGATCCTCATCCTCGGGTGCTGAGTGACAAATAATTTGCATAATCCTTGTAGACGCATTACGGTACAGATCCCTCGTAACTCTGTCAGCATTTAGGGATCTGGTTTTAAATTATTTGAGTAAGCTGGGGATAATGGAATCAAGAAGTAAACAACATATATAACGACTGATAGGAGGTACGCCTCAGAGAAGAGAGGAGCAGCAGGTTTGTTAACTTCGTGGAAAAAAACGCTCCCATCTTATACAATTATTTTTTCAGGGCAGTCGGTCAAAGCATGGCGAGCTGCAGGTGGAAACAATGACCCAATCAACCTGAGCCTGTGTGCTCAATGTCTGTTGACCTCTTCATCTCTGGTTTCCCTCTTGTTCACTTGAAACCAAATGTCAGTCACAGCCCAACCTGAACGCACACATTCATGAGCCCCATACGTCCCGCTGGTGAAGACGAGGCTGCTCTCATTCATTCCACATGGACTGTAAGCTCTACCTCGGTCACATCCTCCTTCGTCCAAAACAAGAGATCAGCTTACTTGTTGTTCCTCTGGCCCGTATTCTTCCATTTTTACGTCTCCATGCAGCTTTCTCAGGCTGAATAAGCAGGCGGCAGGAACTGAAATATGAGTCCATGGAACTTAACTGTGCAATATTTGCATATGGGGCTTTAACCTGCTAATCTTTATGCAGCGCTTTTGTTAGAGGCCACTTTTAAAGGAGACATGAGTGCTGATGGTCACTGATAGCACTGAAACGCTGACTTCTTCCGCAAGGAGAAACAACGACCCTAACCGTTTCATTCACTGTTTATGCCTTTAGTTGATGCTGTTAACTCGCTTAATGTAGTTTAACAAAAAACACTGCTTTTTGATTGATGCATTAAGAAAATGGAAATTTTTCTTTCAATAACATTCCAATTTATACGCTGGGAGGCCTGAAAAGACAAATCGGTGAAGCCACAGTTCATCCAAAATCACTGATGTAGGATCTGTAACATTTACTAAATGTTGCAGTTTATTGAGACCAAGAAAAGTCTCTGGTTAACCCTCTCAGTACCAAACCCGGCCTAATATTTCCCCATAGCACCTTGGACAAGGATCAAATTGATATGATGAGCCAAATGAGTCAGAGAAACTCCAGATCTGCATGTCGGTTTGAGTGATCCATAGTAACTACTAAAAGTGGTGTAATGAAGGACTACCAGTAAACCAGCAACAGTGTCATGGGCACCTGTGGCCTATTGATATGTAGGGAGTGAATGCTAGCCCGTGTTAATGATCCAAAACAAGAGCTACTGCAACCCAGATGGAGGAAACGTCGAACGCTGGATCTAATAGAAAAAGAGTAAGAACAGACAACGCCATCATAAAGCTGACCCACAAAATATATGGCTGTTTTTTTTTAACGTTATGACTGAAAGATGTAGACACACAATTCAATCTCCATGCATTTGTTTAGATTTCGATTAGAATAACTTTAATACTTTTGAAAATTTTCAAAGTTTTCGCAACTTTTCTCATCCGACTTAATGGACATATCATTCAGGATCTGAACATTTATATGTTCACCTTCTCAGCTCTTCATACTCAATTTGTACCAGAAATTCCATTGCAGTTGAATTTTCTGACTTCATCTCTTCATCTGTAGTTAGCTAAAATGTGTTAGGTAGGAGTGCCTGATGGGATGGAACGGTGAGGATGCAGGAGTAGAGGTGGAGAAGGTGTAAAAAAAGGTGTAGAAGGAGTTTAAGTATTTGGGCTCAATGGGAAGTGTGGAAAAGAGGTGAAGCGAGTGCAGGTATTATGGAGTGGGTAGAGAAGAGTGTTTGGAGTTATATGTGACATAAGAGTAGCAGCAAGAGTGAAGGGAAAGGTTTACAAGATGGTAGCGAAACTACTCTGCTGGATGGTTTAGATACTGTGGCTCTGACCAAAAGACAGGAGGCAGAGCTGGAGGTAGCAGATTGACGATAATCAAATGTTCTTTGAGAGTGACGTGGATGGACAGGATTAAAAAAGAACACATCAGAGGTACAGCCCAGGTTGGTCGCCTTGGAGACAAAGATATGCCAGAATGAGATTGTTTTGACACGTGAAAAGGAGGGATAGTGGATATATTGGTAGAACGATGCCGCCAGTCAGGAGAAAAAGGGAAAGACCAAAGACGAGGTTTGTGGATGTAGTGAGAGAGGACGTGCATTTGGTTGGTATGACAGGGGGAGATGCAGGGGGCAGTGCTAGGTGGACGCGGATGATCTGCTGTGTGCTGAGAGTGAGGAGATGAAAATTCATTTATTTCAAACCTTAGGCTTGAAACAAATGTAGACGTCCTTTCTGCACCTCAAACTGAAACGTCTGCAGCATTTCAACTTCAGCTGAAAACCAACTGTCAAAGCAACTGCATTCTTCTTCAAATCACATTTCATCTTCATCTTCGTGGCTCAGGGCTCTGACATTTCAACCATATCTATCTCTAGCCATGCTTTTACTTTGACACATCAAACCTTACAGTTCCCGATTCAACAAGGCTTTTTCACCTCTTTTTACTATTCAACGTCTTTCTGGACTTCTATTCTAGCTGTTATTCAAATAACTGGAGGATTTGAATAATGACTGTCACCTCAATTGTTTTTATTATTCATATTATCAGAACAGAAACGTTTCAGCACCAAGAACATGCATATCTTTGAAGCAGGCTGTCCTCTTTAGTTGTTCAAAAATTGTCTTTCTACTAACCATGACAAAGAGACTGGAAATGTTAGAAATCCTCCCAAAAGGGGATATGACATGTCTGCAAACTGACCACATATTGTGACAAGGATTGATTGACGAGCAAAAGACTGTCCAAAGATCACAGCTAGAGAATTGCCGAGGTCAGTTGGATTTCGGGGTCAGAAAGTTTCCCTTACCACCATCAAATGGCTCCTACACCAACACGAGCTGTTTGGGAGGTTAGCAAGAAAAAAAGCCTCTGCTGTCTTTCACGCACAAGCTGAAGTGCCTACAGTCTGGCAAACAGCACTGGGACTTTCAATAGAACAAGGTCCTTGGTCAGATGAGACCATATTAAAGCTTTTTGGTAACAAAGATCAAAGATTGGGCTGACATAGCAAGAAACAAAGCCATAGAATAAAGTCTCTCATACCCACTGTGAAGTATGGTGGTGGATCTCTCATGCTGTGAGGCAGTTTTTCTTCCAAAGGCCTTTGACACTTTTTGTTAGAAGACTTGGTTCCATGGACGCCATAAAGTACCAGCAGATATTGGCTGAAAACCTAAAAGCCTCTGTTAGGGCGTTAAAGTGGGCCGTGGTCAGACCCACCAGCAGGACAGTGAACTGAAGAGCATCTCAAAATCTACCTAAGAATTGTTCAGATATCACAAAATAAAGATTTTGCTAAGGCCGTCCCAGTCACCTGACCAAAATCCACCAGAGCATCTGCGGGATGTGCTGCGGACCTCAGAATCTGAAGGAGTTGGAGAGTTTCTATATGGAGGAATGGTCTCAGATCTTCTCCATGTGTTCTCAAACCTAATCACGCAATACAGAAGGAGACTCAGGGCTGTCATTGTGGCAAAAGGGGGCGGAGCAATATATTAAATGGAGGATGTTTATTATTTTACGGGGCAGTGTAGCTTATATTTTGGATTAATTCACTGTGATATGTTCACTACCTGCAACCCCTCAGCTCTAAGGGGGTGAGAAAACGCCGGACAAATGTGATCATTAACAGTGAGCCACAATGGTCTTCATCTGGTGAAGGCATAAAACGCTTTGCACAAAAGGCTAAAAATCTCCCACAATTCACGCTGTCAGGAGGAAACGTTCTCTACTGTAATGTGCAACACGACAGATTAGGCAACAAATGACACATTAACAAAATCCCATTGTGTTTCAAGAAGAAGGAGAGGAAGTGGGGAAGGGAGGGGGACACTTTGACCTGTAGAGAGGGAAGAGAAGGGGGGGAGGCCAGTTAAAGCGTGCCGGCTGAATGGCTGACGGTGAGAAGCAACTTCTCAGACATAAGCCGAAGGCGCTTGAAGCAAAAAGGCAGGGAGATGCAACCATCGACACTCTCATCCTGTTGTGAAAAGGAGATCTGTTCAAACCCTCAGAGGATCAGATTTTGGAGTCAGCATGGAAATAAATCATTCTCTAGTTAATGGCTAGAGGTTCAATTAGATGCACTGCCTCCAACTGACTAGAATTCAATTATGTAAAGAGTGTGTTATGGTTGAGGGATGGAAATAAACAAGGTGCTCTGATGTTTTATTCATCACACAGCACAAAATGCCTCCTGCATTAAACAACAGCAGCAGCCGCTCCAGTCTGGACTCTGTTTTTACCGTCTTGTTTGGTTGTAAGTCTCCAAATTAGATCGGTATCAATTTGCAAATATTGGTGTCTTTTTAATTATTTTTCTTCAAGGAAGTTATTCAGCAGACACTGCAAGACGCTGATAAGTGAGCACATTCTGAAGGAAGATTATCCCAGACCTTAGTTCAGTGACCGCGGTAAGGAAATATATTCTCAGAAAAATATTCATCAATCTGAAAGAAAACCACTGTTTGGATAACAACAACCAACCAATTAGCCTTCCATCCAACCAACATACCAACAAACTAAAAAAACAAACCAACAAACTAAAAAAACAAACCAACAAACTAAAAAAACCAACCAACGAACCAACCAATCAACCAATATCATGGTTTTCTTCTTTCTCTTATGTTTATTATTTATTCATATAATTATTACTAGTCATAGGTTGTACACCCTGTTTGGTTTTGAGGAATTATTTCAATGTTATTTTTATTGTTTGACTCCTGATTCCCTTTAGTATCTGTGCCACATCTTTCTCTCCTGTCTGTGAATGTGTGTGTGGGAGTCGCGTTTCCTGGAGTGTCCTCCTTGATTGTTGAATCGTCTCACCCGATTCTCATTGTCCTCGTTACTCTTTGTATTTAAGTCTGTTTCTTCCTCTCGGCCCTTGTCAGATGGTTTGTTAAACTTGCCTACGTTCCCACTCATGTTAGCGCCGGTGCTCGTTGGTCCCGCTTCCTTGTGCTCCCTGAATCCAGTGTTTGGTAAGATTTGTGTCTCTTGTGGATTATTATGTTGTTCTTTGAAATTGTAGAGCTATTTTTAAATTTCCAATTATTGATTAATATTTGCTACGTTTTAATTTTTTTTTGTCTGTTTTTGTAAATCAGACTTGCTCATCAAACTTTATATTTGACCATATTATCTTTAAGTGTGCTTTGGAATTGGGTCCTGTATTTTGAACTTTAACCATAACAACCAATTACTCATCCATCCATCCAGACAACCAACAATTATCCACCCACCCAGACATCCACCCAAACAACCAATAAACTGTCCATCCAGACAACCAACAAACTAAACAACCAACCAATTATCCACCCACCCAGACATCCACCCAAACAACCAACAAACTATCCATCCAACCAACCAACCAACCAACCAACCAACCAGCCAGCCAACCACCACAATAACCAACCAACCCAACAACTACCCATTCATTCAGCCAACAGCCGACCAACCAACCAGCCAGCCAACAAACAGGCAGTTATACAAACAGAACAACAGCTGTATGGAAACTTGGAGCACATTGGAAGCATTTCATAGTGTAATGTTAATAATAAAATGTATTAATTTATTAAAAATTACTTTACAACCAACAACAATGAAGGGTTCTCTCCAAGCAGATGAAGGCCTTCAGGATTAGCAGGGCGAGTTTATTGACAGTGATATTGCTTCTCCTCCGAACTATGTTGTCCTCCTCCTGAGCTCATTTCGTGATGACCCTCACAGCCTGTGGCGTCAACTTAGCATGCAGAGCACCAGCTATCCCAACGCCTACCATCAATGAATCATGCTCTCTCTTAGCCACTCAGACACACACATACACAGCATTTCATCTCAGCCTCAGAGCCGACAGCTCGTTAATTTTACACTCCATATAGGCATGAGGAGCATTACATCAATATCCAACACAATCACTTTGCTGAGGCCAGCAGATAAAAAAAAACACACAAATAAATACACTAGTTAATCATCTCAAATGAAGTACACCGCGACTTATAAATTCTCATGTTTGCTGTACAGTCCCTTCGCCTGCAGTCTTCCTCAGCTTTAACCTTTGCAACAAAGATGCAGAAACTATTGCAGACTGTCAAATCTTTCCTTTATGAAAGAGGTTCTGTAGCTCAAGTGATTTCCAGAGCAACCAGAGCAAATCTTAAATAGTAATAAAACATGTGCTGCTCAGAAAGTGGGCATGTTGATCAGGTCCTGACAGAGAGCACAGTCTGTGAAAATATAAGAATGCTGCTGCTACGAGGAAATGAAAAAACACCCACACCCATCTCCAGAGCTGCCTCCTCATCTTCGATGATATTTTCACAGAAACAACTCCATTACCAAAAGATGGAACACAAAAGGGCTTTCAAACAAACCTTTGACTGTATTTTACCTTATCTTATTTGCAAAAGTGTGCTCAACCATGCACCTCGGAAACAGCTGGGATCCTCCTTTACATAGATTTGACACGTCTCTGAATCCTGTTCGAGAAATAAACTTTAATTCCTTCATTAATTTCCTGGTGGGTGTCATCGCCGGTGAGAGGGTGCAGGGGGGCATTCATGTTCAACCCTGGACATGTCATAAACCCCCCCATAACAGAGATGGATAAACAGATCAAATAAAAGTAGCAGACACACAGAAAAGGCAGGGAGGTGTGTACACCCAGAAACTTAAAGTAGGGGACACCCTCACATTGATCTGGATGGGTGTGTCTGTCTTAACTTTGGTTCTTCTAGAGTCCAGGACGATGTTTTTTAGTCCTCCTGTTGTTGATGATGTCCAAGTTATTGTCAGCGCACCATACAGCCAAGTTCTGGATCTCCGGGGGGACAGAATCATTGTGGTCCCTTATCTGCTAACTTGATAATGTTGTTAGTAGTTATAGTAGAAGTAGTAATACTAATAGTAGTAGTAGTAGTAGGGGTATTAGCAGTATATTCCAGAAGTTATTATAATTACTGTAAATGCATACACACACACACACACATACACACACACACAAAACCTTTCTCTCTCTCTTTCTCTTTCTCTCTCTCTCTCTACCCAGTCAAGGTCAAGGTTTTAGCACTTTGAGATTTGATCCAAATGTAAAGTGCATTATAAATTAAATGTATTATTATTATTATTATTATTACTTTTCTGATTATTATTATTATTATTAAGGTAGAAGGCTGCCCACCCTGAGTCAGGATCTGCTCGAGGTGTCTGCCTGTTATAAGGTAGTTTTTTTCTCTCTACTGTCTCCATGTTCTTGCACAAGGGGGAATTGTTGGGCCCCTGTAGAATAAACGTCCCAGTCTGGACCTACTGTATTTGGAAAGTGTGTTGAAAATAACATCTGTTGTCACTGAGTGCACTTATAGGTGAAAGGGGGTCAGAACAGAGGGCCCAACACAGAGCCCTGGGGAATGCCAGTGTTCAGGGGGAGAACTGAGGATGTATAGTTGTCTAAAATAACAGACGAGGGTCTGTTGGTTAGAAAGTCTAGAATCCCTTTGCAATTGAAATTCACAGTCCGTGTGGACAAAGTTATAAACACTTGATTTCATATGTACTGTTTAATTTCACGTTTTTGTTTGTTGTTGTTGTTAAGTTTATTTGATTTGAAGAAGAAACAAAACTCACCATTCTGTCATCGTATTACTATCGAGACACGTGACTTTAACGATCAGTACTGCTGTGTCCGAGTGTATCACTGGGGTCACTGGTATCAGTCTGACACAGTGTTGGCAATAATGGTTAGAGAATAAACATATTCATATTCCTGAAAAGTTACATAAATCTTAGTGTGAAGAAGAACTGGAGTGATTTTGGGAAAAGGGGGTTGTATATTTCCAGCACTTTTCTGATAAAGGAGCTTTATCCTGAAAGTTTTTGGGTCATAATTTCTGAACTGTAGGTTCATTTGACGAGTTCATTCAAGGGGATAGCTTGCACAAAGGAGGGGATTGGAGGTTTTTTGAACTTTGCTGTCGGAGACGACAGTGCATGCCTAGTTAAACCTCTTGAGATCTTGATGTCCTCATAATAAGACATTAGATTACATCATGAATAGCAAGTCAAGAGCTCAAGGCTATGTAGTAAATTATAAACATACGATGCTAAAAGAACATCTTGATTGGCTCCTCAGCCAATAATAACAGAATGAAATCACAACAATTCTCTGTTTAAAAAGATAATCAAACCCATTTCTGAAGCTGAATCCTACGCACTACTCCTCTGAAGAAGCTGACTCACATCCATAACTGGAACCTTCCTAGATGGACATGATTGAAAACCTACAGTTGATTGACTCATTTGAGAACTGACCTTCTGTTGCTGCTCTCTGGACCTCAAAGGCATCTGAGCAGCCGTCACTACAAATGATTCATCGATTCATATCACACACACACGCACGCACACACACACACACACACACACACACACACACACACACACAAGCCCAGCCAAGCAAAATGTGTCACCTCAGAAGGTCAGTATATGGAAAAATGGAAGGTGACACCTCTTGACACAGACCCTCCTGCTGCAGTCCCGATGGGGCAGACGATGAGGTGAAGATGTGCTCATACAAACACGTCCCACCGTGAGCCTAATCAGGAGCCACGTCTCTTCTTAGCATGCCCCCAGGTTGATGTAGATCTGGAATCCTACTCACTCCGTTACATCATCAAGCAGATGTCAGCGTCTGTCCACAGAGCTGCTCAATTTTCCACTGACAGCCACGCCAGCAGAATGTAGCTCTATTGATTTGCTATAGCAGACGCTGTAGTCTATTAAAAAGAGATGATATTTCTGGCATGAGTTCAGAAAACAGATGCAAACATTCCTGCTTCATCAGCTGGGTTCACACGGACTCAGATATTCAGAGCAGAATCAGTTTAAAAGCTGGATAAGAATGAAAATGCTCAATACAAACACATTGTTCATTTTTTAAAAAGAGAAAAGAAAAAAGGAAACAGAAAAACAACCTGATATTTCATTGGGTTCTCTGACCATGGAGGAAAACTCCTGGTGAAGTCTCTGACCATGGAGTAAAATCAATGGTGAAGGTCTCTGACTATGGAGGAAGACCACTGGTGAAGGTCTCTGACCATGGAGGAAAACTCCTGGTGATGTCTCTGACCATGGAGTAAAATCAATGGTGAAGGTCTCTGACTATGGAGGAAGACCACTGGTGAAGGTCTCTGACCATGGAGGAAAACTCCTGGTGAAGTCTCTGACCATGGAGTAAAATCAATGGTGAAGGTCTCTGACCATGGAGGAAGGCCTCCAGTGAAGGTATCTGACCATGGAGAAAGACGACTGGTGGAGGTCTCTGACCATGGAGGAAGACGACTGGTGAAGGTCTCTGATCATGGAGGAAGGCCTCCAGTGAAGGTATCTGACCATGGAGAAAGACGACTGGTGGAGGTCTCTGTCCATGGAGAAAGACGACTGGTGGAGGTCTCTGTCCATGGAGGAAGACGACTGGTGAAGGTCTCTGATCATGGAGGAAGACCACCGGTGAAGGTATCTGACCATGGAGGATGCCCACTGGGGAAGTTCTCTGACCATGGAAGAAGACCATTCGAAAAGCTGCCCTGATTACATAACGCCCATCTTCTGATTAAAATCCTCATATTTGTCCCTTTTGCAGATGACACACAGCTGTTGTGATTAGATGTGACAGATCACCACTGATGCAAAAAGTTGACCCAGAATCTTCAATCAGAATGAAGAAACGTGTCCAGCTAGATTTATACTCTGTTGTTGGTTTATGGGACACAGGTTGGTTCTTCATCTGCCGATCGTCTTCTTTTTTTCCCGCCTCTTCCATCTAGGAGTCGCCACAGCGGATTGTTTCATTCCACATTTTGATTTTGACCCTCCCCTTTAAATCGGGCTTGGGACCGGCACTAGAAGTACGCTTGCTTGTGATACCTATGTCGCTTCGTTGTTCTTTACCTGCCCACAACTTACCAGTTTGTATAGGAGCATGTGCAGAACTGCAGATTTGGGCACTACCTCTGTGGTCACATAATCCACAAATGATCCCCCACCCCAATGCTCCACGTCTACCTGCCCCCATTCCACTCCCTCTTCTACACTCCACCTTTCTCCTCGACTAACATCGCTCCCTCTACCCCCCTTCATCACTCCAATTCCATCTGATCTCCTCCCTCTCTTTCTCCATCTGATGCTAGTGTGTATTGCTCGCGCTCTGCCGTTGGCCGGGGCGGCGCTCTGAACCTGAGGATGAAAGAGCTCATCCTGTAATGAGAATCTTAATACTGAGGAGTGTTCGACCAAACCACAGACACACACCCTCACAGGATTTGAAATAGTGAATCTAACAGCGCTACACCGCTCACAGCTCAGCTGCATGTCTAATGCGGGCTATTTTCAAACTCTGCTGCAGCATTAAAGTTGAGTTTAAGTGGTTATGTCATTTCAAAGCATCACGCTCACATGTTGCAGATAGACTGCATTCATGTGTTCAAAGCGAGCTGACATTCCCACAGGAGCATAAATCTGACAGAAGTGGTGGCTGTGACATGCCTGCACTCTCATCAGACATGACAAACTCCAGTCAGATCAAAATTACTCTAAATTTGCATTCCTCACTGTCAAAAACGACAAGAAGAAAATGCTGGACTGTGACTTGTGGTATCAAATTCATCATGTGACTTTTTGTCACCTTGAACAAGAGGATGATTCTAGTTTATCACAACATTTTAAGTTTGGTAGCCCTTCCTTTCCATATTGACCAAGAGATAGATCCTGAGGACATAGTTTCACCTTTGAGAAGACGTGTAGGAGAAGAAAAGCAAACAGTCGGGTAGATGGGTGTTTACAGACCAGCCAGGTCAATCAACTACTTACACACCAACTTCCTCCATCAACTTTCCCCCAATAAAGTTGCTATCGTTGCAGACACACAGATATCCACAACAGGCTTTTAATGCTCTGCTGTTCCACTGAAAGACACATCAAATCATTTTTAGTATCATGGACCAATGCACAGGAGAGACACAGCACTTGTCTTCCAGTAATAGTAATAAATATTGTATAGAATCTCACCAGATTCACTCTATGCACGATAAGGCAGAATTGGCCTTTAACTCTGGTGTGTGTTTTTAAAGAAAATGTATTATATTTAAAGTCATTTAAATACAGTAAATGATACATTGTTAAACATGAGTTAAATTGTTTTACAAATAAATAAATAATGAGATAGAAAGAGTAATTATTTATTAATTAGATCATCTATGTTATACAATATATATTGATATACAAAATCATAAATCTATTTCTTATAATTATTTTTAAAAATTATGTATTATAATAATTCATAAATTAATTCAATGTTACAAATTAGATTGATTAAATAAATACATAAAAAAATGTATCTACATTTCTGTATTATTTTTTGTGGTTGTTGTTTTTTGTTTTCTCATTTTTCTTGCCTTAACTTCTGGTTTCTTTTTCTTTTAAACGTCTTTCCGTTGTAAATTTCTTTTGTATATTCACGCTGCCCTGATGTACATAATGTGGGTATATTATTATATTATTAATTTGTCTCTTCATGAACAGGATAAGCGGTTACAGATATGAATGAATGAAGAGATTTCCCCCTGCAGGAATAATAAAGTATCTTCTTAGATTATTTTGTTATAACCAACATATGGAGTACCTTCTTCAGAAATTAGTGGCTGCGGTAGCACTGTGCTTGATTTTGCTTCTACCGTCTACATGTCAGAGTGTCCTTGAGCAAGGCACTGAACCCCAATTTGCTCATGATGATGTCTCAACTGGTGGGCAGCCACTGTCTGAATCTGGTGTGAATCCTGTCTCGAGTGGAAAATCACTTTGAAGGGTTCAGCCAACTAGTATAGTGAGTTGCCTTGAAGTTCCTTTTGTATTTTTTTTTTACAGTGCATGCAAGTTTATAGGCCCAAAAACTGGCTCAAACCGACCGAACACCGTTTCCCCCTCATATAATATTATTAAGTTTGTGCTGATGAGGATGCACCATCTGCAATCATAGATGGATGTGAGTAAATTCACATGAAATTTTAATAAAAGTCTGAAAATGTAAAAAAAAAGAAAAAAAAAGACCATATCAAATCCATCCCAGGACTTTCAATATAGTTTATCACATTTATCATTTATTTATGTCATTGTAACTATAACTAAGCTGTAACTAATTGCAATTACTTTGGCAAGAAAAACATTATAATGACTTCTCAATAACAAAAAGAGTCTGAATAAGCTGGAATTAACCTTTAAAACACATAACTACATCTATTTGCATAGAAATGAGGATTTCAGCAAATGTAGCCAATGGGTCTTCTTAGGGAGGATAGAGCAGTGATTCCAGCTTTTGAATGTGTTTCTGTGATGATGGATTGAATATGAAAAAAAAGTTAAACATGTACTATCATATTCCAATGTTAAAAGTTACCCAGATTGATTTTGTGGTGCATCTTCAGAGCCACAGGTCTAAGAGGACATCAGATGGGTCGATATGGCCCAGAGGGATTGAACAGGGGTGGTGGAATGAAAGCTCTATCGACCCACAGAGAAATGATCTGAGACTGATGTTACACTCGTCGACAGATTTCCCCGCAGCACTTGCTCTTGAGGACTCCTAAAAATGGCACTGATGTGGATTTTTCCATTCCACCTTGACCTTTGGCTGAATATCGTATAGCACATCAAGATTTCATTTACTCTCTGGGCCGGTGAAATATTTAGACCATTGGAGGACGCTGCTCAGAGATGGGCGCTAATTCCTCGCCTCTGCTTTTCACATTTTCTCCCCTCATACCTGCCCTCCTTCTCATTTATCATCCCATCAGCTGTTCAAATCATAAGGTGGAACAGAAGAAGGGAAAGCAGATGAAGAAATACTGATGAACTGTTCTTCCTGATGCTCACTGTTCGATGCAAACTGTTCTTTATCTATAGCAGAGAGAGATTCTCCGGTGGTGAGTCATCTTGCGGCAGTTGGTTCTCCTCTCAGTTCATACATACAGTAACACAAAGCAAAGTTCCACGTGTTGAAACAAACACAGTTACAGCGGAAGAAATACCTCTTCAAGGTGCAGTGTGAAGAATTTAGTGGCATTTAGCTCAAGATTACATCTTCCTCAGTGTCATAAACTCTGATCATCTCAACATCTTCATCACTGACTGTGTCACCATTAGCCACGTCATCCATCTTTCTCCTCTAAATATCAGCGGTACTTCCCTCTCCTGGATTAAGTCTTACCTCACAAACAAACTGTTCATAAACACAAACAACTACTTTTCCTCTGCGGCTCCTCTGTCCAAAGGTGTCCCACAGGGATCGGTACTTGGTCCTCTCCTCTTCATCCTCTACCTCCTTCAAACAGACTGCGTTGTCTTCCCTGCGTAACCGGCTCCCACTGCTGGAGGCAGCTATCTTCCTCGGAGGTTGGCAGGCACCTGATTGATGTGGTATCCAGTCTGACGCACAAATCCAGTGGAAACATCGTGACCGTCTTGGTGTGCTGCTCGCTTCGCTAATTTCAAGATCTATTGTTTGATACTTGTCATGTAAATTTCCTGACTAACAATGGAACTGTGTTTATATGAGGCTATAGATAGCTGGGGGCGGGGCCGGGTTTAGTTCTTCTGTTAATGTAGCATCATTAGTCACATGACTGCTTGGAGCTAGCTTTAGGTTTGCTAGAGTCGTCTTTAGGTTTCATAATTTTTTAATTTTCTGTTTGCTGCTTTTCCAATATTTGTTACTTTGCCGCATTATACTGTATATTTAATTCACGTGTAGGCCTACCACAGGAAATCACAATTGTTTTTGTCAAACTTGTTTTTTTACACAGTAAAAAGAATCTGACTTTTATTTTTTTATTTTTTTATTAGCACATGATGAAATTTAGTATTTCGTGGAAAATAGTCAATTATAATTAGATTAGCTAAACAATTTGGAAACGCATGTTATTAGAAAATCCTTTGACTCTAATTAGACTGGTTACATCAAGTTACATAAGTCGGTGTAGTAAGTCCTCCAATGCTTTAATATGCCAAACAATATCTTATGAACTAATAGGACTTTCACAATAGTCATGGTTAATGACTCCTCTACAGTGGCCCATTTGACCCGTGGTGTCCCCCAGGGAATGATCCTTAGCCCCTTGCTCTTTAGCATATACAAACTATGAACCTGTCTTTAATATGACCCATATGACAGAGAGGTTCAGACAAGTGGCACACAGATTTCAATAACAGATATTGACTCAAAATGTGCTCAACCAAACATTTTTTAGGAACATTAAAGGGAAAACAGCCACAATTCAGGGCTGGGCGCCAGCTGTTCCAGAAATACTGTATATGACATAGTGAACAGTATTAATAGTGAAATCAATTAAATTAATCTCTCATGTCTTAATGCTCCTCTTCACACTTTTAGCATGGACTCAGTCTTGATCCGTCTCCTCATGACACAAAGAATAGAAAGTCTGCACAGCAACAGCGAACTAAACACGGTTTAATGGTCTGCTCTTCCTCAAGTCAACCCCCCCTCCCAATCGTCCTGCCTCATCCCTGAGTCTTTATCACTATTGCAATTTGTTTTGAGTGAAAGTTAAACCGGTGTCAGAGTGGCCAAATCAAATGCAGCAGCCTTATCTCTGTGGCACAAAGGCAAGAGCAGCTCCACACAAACATCCACACACACACGGAGGCAGAGATTAGAGAGGAGACTTCCTATTATTAGAGCGGAGGTTTATGTTCGGAGAGAGCTGCAGGGAATCACTGAGATTAAATTACACAGACGGGGAACATCAAATACAGGAGAAGCTTTCCCCAGGCTTTGGGGAGGATGATGGGGTTTGGACGAGTCGAGAATAGAGAGGGAGGCTTGTGGTGTGGGGTTAGAGAGATATGTATTATAGACCACACCTATCTCTATTGAGTCCTGGGATATGGACCAGCACCGAGGCACAAACCATTTTCTACTGGACCCTGGTTTGGTACCAACACTGGAAAATAAACAATTTTAAGATAATCACTTTCACAGTTATTAATACAGGCAGAAAATTTTAAATGAAATCCTAAAAGTTGCAAAATAAATCTTTAAAACTTCAAATAATGACGCATTGAACTGTTTCCCATCAATAGGACCATCTAATAGCGAGGAAACAAGCCCCTCCCCTTGCTAGACTTCTTCCCAGGATTCAGGCTCCTCCCATTGACCTAAGCTCCTCCCACTGATTTACGCTCCTTCCAGTTAGGCTTCTCCAACTGAACCAGACCATTTGCTCTAATATTCCCTCCTGATTTAAGGTATTTCCATTAATTCAGGCCCCTCCCACTGATTGATTGATTGGGTTATAAGGATTGAATGTCAAGCAAGAAAAATTTGCATACTCCCTGTTTAATATTGCTGATGGTGTGTGTCTGAGCACTATAAGCCATAAAACTATTAACACCGACAGGTTACATCAGAAAACACTGATTATCTCGTTACCAGGGTTACCGTTCAGTGGGTAGGATGCATTAGGCAGCGAGTGAGTTTGATGTGTTGAAAGCAGCATGCCATTATATTTGTGACTCATTACCCAGCATGCAGTTCCTTATTCTGAGCACTGTGAATTTCTGTGCTCGGGAAAATGTTTTTCTGCGAGCAAGCACATTTTATTTTAAAGAAGAAATTTTGTTGAGAAAATAATAATTTAACCTCAGTGGTCTACCAGCTGATTAACCTACACTGTAAAAAAATTGTCTGTAGAACTTATGCTGACAATGTGGCAAACTGCAAAAGGGTACATGCATAATGACACACCTGAGCTGCAACACTTTTCTATGTCAATAAACAATTTGTTAATCAGTCACTTTGACTTTATCAAAATATCACCTCAATGCCAGACTCTTGAGTTCTGTGAGCAGCACTTATTCCTCCCCAACATGGAAAAAGTAATTAGGTCTACACTGTCATCGCAGACAGAAAAGGTGTATCCCCGAAAAGTCCCCAACCAATTCCCCGTATTGTACAAGCAATCCTCCTGATTGAACTTTTCAAATTATTTGTGAAAAACCAAATGTTTCAAATATTAATCCCCCTATTAAGTAAAATATGAACTATTAGAGTACAATATGATATGGGTACAAAAAGAAACACTGATATGTTACAGTCCAGAGATCTGTGGAAACTC
The DNA here is from genome assembly GCA_009660295.1 of Lophius piscatorius. Lineage (NCBI taxonomy): Eukaryota > Metazoa > Chordata > Actinopteri > Lophiiformes > Lophiidae > Lophius > Lophius piscatorius. Next base: position 87,494 of record VRLP01001061.1, on the reverse strand, counting down.
TTCACACTGAAAATTTCCCACTGATCATCTGTACAGGAGTCTGTGCTGGAGAGTACCTGAGAGACTGTGAACTGCAGTTCCTCCCACATCATCATAATAAACAAGGTTATACCTGAGAGGGTGAGACATTTTCAGTGCATGTGCCTGCTTTGGGTGAATTGCCTAATTCCACATCTCCTTTCTGCTTCAGCAAGCCATTATCAGCATGAAAATGTAGAGGAAATGTGTTGTCATGGCTACATGGTTAGCCTTTCATGCCATAGCCAAAACAACATTGTACATGTCTCCCTCCTTTGTGTCTGCTCTTCAGGAACACTTTGTATATACTGTGATAAGGTGGGTTGTTCTTATTTATCTATACCCATGGTCTTTAATTCAAATTATTCACAAATGTTTATCTTTTATTCAAGTAACAACATTTAAAAAAACAACAACATTACATTCTTTACATAAAATAAACATTTTTCTCTAAAACCTGTGTGCCCCAAGTATCATCACTAGTAAATCCTGATATTAAAGGTTAACTGAAGAATATTTTCTCTCAATCTCAATCTCTCAACAATTCAAAATGTCAGATTCAACAGTTATATTAATAATATAGAAGTTTAAAGATTCCTTTTCCAGGAGGAAGAAAAATTAATCCTGGAAAAGGACGAGTCTGCAAACTGACTGTACTCGCTGTGAGGAAGATGATTCGACTGGCTAAAGACTCTCCAAAGATTAGAGCTAGAGTATTGCAGAGATCAGTTGAATCGTGGGGTCAGAAAATCTCACTAACCACCATCAGATGGCTTCTAGACCAACACAAGCTGTTAGGGAGGGTCCAAAGAAAAAAGCCTCTGCTGTCATCCACACGCAAGTTAAAGCACCCACAGTTTGTCAAACACCACTGAGACTTCCAATGGCACAAGGTCAAAGATCAGATCAGATCAAAGTAGAGCTTTTAGGGAACTTTCATCTGAGATGGGCAATGATCCGAAGCAAACCTCAAAATCAACAAAGAATGGTGGAGGAGTTGGAGAGTTTCTGTATGAGGGAATGGTCTCAGAGCTTCTCCACTCAAACCTCCTCACACACTACAGAAGGAGACTCAGGTCTATCGTGGCAAAATGTAGTTCGCTTTTTTAGTAATTTTATCTGAGTTAAAGGGTAGAATTTTGTGAATAATTTTGAAAAATCATGGGTGTAGACAATAAAGACATTTTTTTTCATCTCATTGAACTCATTTGTTTATAGGGTAATAGGGTAATTATAGGGCCAATAATACTGGAGGGCGCTGTACAAAAAATGACTATCTCGTCTTTTTTCACTCTTTCCTCCCTGCAGACCTACCTGCTTTTCCAACTTCTCTTCATGCCTCTGACTTGAGAAGGCTGTCTATTCTAAACAACTGTAGAGCAGGGCCCACCCATGCTCCTCAAAAGGGTATTCATTCCTCTGCACATGTTACGTCAGGGGGTGATGATGCAGGTGCAGGAGGAAAAAATAGCTTCATGCTGTATTAGCATACCATGCCGTGAAGTCAGGCATGGTGGGTTGAGGAGGAGGAGGAGGAGGGCATGTATGAGCAGAGAGGATTCTCCTATGATGACGTAGGAACCCTGCAAAGTCTATTTTTAAGCCTATTGATGTATGTAGCACTCTTTCAGCGCTGCAACCTTCTGCGCCGTCAAACCAAAACAAACGGAGACTGAATGGAAGAGGAAGAGAGAAAAAGTTTAACAGCAACAATACATTTAGCTCATTCCTCCCCTCTCACACCATAATGAAATGTGAATTATGACTCAATATGCTGAGATATGGTGCGGCTTGGTTGAATGATTGGAGTAAGAATAGCGGATCCTCACTAAAATGAATTGGCAGCACTTGAAAGCGGCGAGTCTGGGGTTCTGTCCTAACCAAACACAGCACAGCGTGTCTTCATTAAGTCTCAGCTCTAGCTTTTTCACAGAATAACACAGGCGGGGCGCGGCTGTTTTATATCCTCTCCATCTAACTCTCTCTTCAATCCTGTGAAATGTTGAGCATCCGTGAATTGCACAGGTGCTTCCCGATCGCGTGGCAGTATCTCAAGCCTCTGAAATGCCCCCGCCATTCTGGAATAACCGGAACCAGACGCTGACCAAAAGTTCTAACATCCATGAGTCGAACCGCTCAGGCCTCAAGTTGAAAACAGAACTATGAAGGTTTACACACTCAAGAAACTTACTTTGACATATTGTTGAATAATATATATAATATAATCAATGCCGCAGATCCTACATGATTATGCGATAACTGGAAATATATTTCTTAAATCATTTTAAATTTTACACCCACATAGACCTTAGCGTGAGGAAGAACTGGATTGACTTTGGGAAAGGTCAGTTGCATGTTTCCGCCACTAGAGGAGGTTTTACCTCCAAAGTTTTAGTTTTCGGCCCATCATTGCTCAAATGTTGGTCCGATTTAGTTCAAATTAAGTGACTATGAATCAACCCAAGGAAGTTTATCTTGAAAATATCATATTTCACTTTAAAAGTTAATATTTTACTCACTAAGGGGGGGGCCTTTTTTTATTTTAAAATGTTGGTTTTAGAACATAACCTCCTAATCATTGGTCCTACTTAGCCCAAATTCAGTGCAAATGAATCATTTCAAGGAGAATTATCCTTTATATATCATATTTCTTTCACTAGGGGGGGGGCTTCTTATGTTTACCAAAAACACAGTTCTTTGGATGTAACTTCACACTTAATCTGAGGAGTCCAATCAGTGGGATCAGTTGTACAGTGAAGGGATTGGGGGCTTTTGGGGGGAATAGCATTGCTATCGGGGATGACAACGTAGACCCAGTTTTATAAGATAAGATAAGATAAGCTTTTATTAGTCCCACGACGGGGAAATCTCTTTTACTGAGAGAGGTGTGAATACGAAAGAAAGTAAATACGCTATGAGTTATTGTTGCCCTTCTAGGCGTTCTCTGCAGTAAAGAACATCCAGTGTCGTCAAACACATAGCGCCCCTTTGCTAAGAAACACCATTCAGAACAATGGAAGGGTGTGTGTGTGTGAGTAAGAAGTGTGGGTAAAAGAATCCTGGATCATAGTTGAAGCTTATATCAGGAATGTCTCTCTCTGAAACCAAGGAAGGATTACAGGCTGGAAAAGGCTGGAGTCACAGCAAGGCAACACCTCACACTGGGAGTCTCCAAGCTGGTGTGAAAGACCATCTGTGGGCTTGTTAGTCTCACAGAGCTGAGATGATCATCATGTGTGTGTGTGTGTGCTAAATATTGTTTTCCACTCAGCCCTCAAGGCTTCAAACACTTCAGTACCTATTGAGTGACAATCCAGGCTGAGGACTGGAATGGTTCCTCTGCTACAGAGCGAGGCTGTTAATTACAGCAGCTCCCACAGTGGGAAATGAACTGGTATGTGCGGTTTAGTGTTACAGAAATAGCACATGGCTGGATCTACTCTTTAGAATATTTACAAATTATAGTACGCTCTCATCAAAGGGTGTGTTATCTGACCGGAAACAAAGTTTTTCCTAACCGGTGGTCCAATTTAATCCAATTTAAGTACAAATGAATCAACAAAAGGAGATTTATCTTGGTCATATCAAATGTGACTCTAACAGTTTATATATTTTACTCACTAGGGATAGAGCCTAGTTTCCCTTTGAGATTAATAAAGTGGGACTATATCTCATTAGATCTGATATCTAGGACTTTGTGTTACAATCCCTGAAGACATGACTTTATTTACCAGTGTCACCGTCCTTTTGTTTTCAGTCACCCAATCCCGGTTGTATTAAGAGATTTAAGTGTCCTAAATTTCAGGTTACATCATCAGAACCGAACTGGTTTGACACATATTTGTAGTTATTGGACCAAGGTCACCAAGGGCACCAGGTCACACAGTAAAGAAGGTATGTACAGTTTATATTCTCTCATCTCAATCTTATTATTCTTGTTCTTATCTTTTAATTCTTATTGTTTAATATGCCCGTTGGTTATAGTGGGACATTTTCTTATTTCTAACTTTTTATTTGCATCTTTGTAAGCGTGTTCATTTGAGCGAGTATTTGAAGTGAAAGGCAGTGGCAGAATTTCATTGTTCAGGAACCTGTTTCTATCGGCGCACATGACAATACTGGCTTTGAATAAGTCAGTGATGAGGACCTACCTGAAGCAGGTGTGTTCAGGTGGGGGTTTGTTCAACCATAATGTCACTCCTGTTTACAGAGTGTCTTTGACAGAGGAGGCAGGATGAATCATTGAGGCACAGACACAGAATCTACTTTCCTCCTCGGGTCCTTGAGTCATACATAATTGTAAATGTCAGAGAGTTTCGCTCCAACTCTTAAAATGTATGAATGTTTGTCTTTTTCATTGCTCTGCTCTCTCCCTCTGATGACGTTAGAGCTCAGGATAAATAACCGACCAGAGAGTCGCTGCCCTCCATGCCGGTGTGACACCAGAACACCCTCACTTTATAAATAGAGCAGCTTTAGACGGAGCACCAGCGTTCTGCCTCCAACAATGAGGGTGACAGAATGTAAATAGCTCTCCACCTCACAGCCGTGTCACTCGCACATCCCCCTTGTTGCTCAGACGTTACAGTCCGCCATCGGCAGAGGTAGAGAGCAACTAAATACTATTATTCAAGCACTTTATTTAAGAACATAAAAGAATAAATAAAGTTGAGGTACTTGTACTTTGCTTGAGTATTTACAATTGAGGCTACGCATATACTTTTACTCTACCACATTTCATAACTATTAAGGCACTCTGAGTTCAAGACCTACCTCTGAACCTACTTTCATCTTCCTCTCTTCCTGTTTCTCTCCAGTATAAAACATCAAAGGAATAAGGTAGCCATGCAGAATTCTCCGTTAATGTCGGATTTATTGCCGGCCCAAAAAGGGGTCACCAACTCAAACAAACTCTCTGAGTATCTATCAAATAGCCCAACTCTGTATCCACTCGCCTCCTGTGCCTTCCATTTTGGCGTCTCTGTTCAGTCCACTGAGCCCCAGCTCCAACCCCAAGGAACATCAAAGAAACAAAGGCATCAATAATGGACTGGGCCCACAGCCCACATTGTGATGTCACAACTACAAACTGAATTGTTCCAAAAAATATGGTTATTTTGTAGGATATGCCAGAAATCTATTTTTCGGTAAAATTGAAAGCAAAACCATTTATAAGTTTTGCATAATCTTGCTAGCAAACAGACAAGCAGACAAAATGATAGGGGTAAAAACATAACCTACTTCCTTGATTGAAGTTACAAAACTGTCTTTGATCAAATCTCATTTTCAAACAGGCTGATCTCATGAAAGGTTGATTTTTGAGAAGAGATACATGTTTCCCTCAGGACAGCGATCATATAAACATTTAGCTGATAAAATAGTTGTAACATAGGACTGCATATTATTAGTAATCAAAAAACACAGGAACAATTTTACAGCAAAATGAGAATTTTTACTTGAATACTTTATGCACACTTTGCTGACAGTGCTTTTCTACAGTGTTTCTGGAGGTTCCAACAATTTAAATTTAAGACATTTTAAGGCCATTACAAATCAAAATTAAGACCATATTAACTAAATACATGCCTGTAATGAAGGAATACTGGGATACCATTTACCTGCAGTGTACACTGTAAACAGAGAGCTGTTTGTTTAACTCAAAAAAAAATACTTCAACTGGTAACACTCGACTGAATTAAATATTTACAACTTAATAAGTCTGACTCAAAAATAGCTTAAATGGATTTATTTAAGGTTACTAGCTGAAGTCATTTCGCTAAGTTAATCAACAAATTTCCTTTACAGTGCATGAGTGGACTCCAAAATCATGCAAACGGAAATCCAGCTTTGGAAATTCCTCATATTCCTTTTTTCAAAAACTCTTTTGCACCGTTTTTACATTCAATCAATCAAAAATTAGAACAGATGATAATATGATTATTATTAGTGTAAATCTGACATTTAAGTTCCGCACTATTTAAAGACAATACTACAAACTGTAAAAATAGAATAATTGACTTCCACTGCTGACACAATTAAGTATTTACAATCTAAATGAATAGGTTAGACTCAAAGACACGTAAATTATTCAGGTTACTAGGTGTAGCAAGTTTTTCTAGTCTACCAGTTGCTTATTTTACAGTAAGCTGTGTGTACGCAATTCTGAATGTGACTGTGGCTTTAACTAAGCACTGAACAAGCAACAGATTTACGACTTATGTGATCATATGTACGACATTGTATATAATGCTGTCACATGATTTAGTTCCTTTTAATGGAATTCTAGGCCTTTTAAAACTTTGAGTTCTGCAGAGAACCTTAAAGAGGTTTTGAATGCAGGTGCTTAACCAGTAGTGGTGTATTTATTCTCAAAGTGTACCACTGGTACTTTTACTCCAGTAAAGTATCTGAATGCTTCATCCACCATTGGCTGCGGGCCTGAAGTATATCCAAAGTTTGCAGGACATAAGCTCCAGGCTTTAGGTTGCCACAAAGAGTGAGCCTGTTCTCCATTTTAACCTCAGCTTGGCCTCCTGACAGACTGGCACCCCCTAGCATGTGACATCAAGACTATTATCGGCTCATGCAGAGGGTTGCCTCATAATGTCAAAGGCTGCTGCTGGTTAACCATTAAAACACAAGAAGAAGTCTGCTGTCAACAGCTCATGTTCACTGTCGTTTATTTTATTAAAAAGACCAGGGTGCAAATATGAAATTAAAAAAAATAAAGACAAGCATACCATTTTTAAGCATTTAATACAAACTTAACAATATAAACTATTTCAGTCCCTCTTGACATGTAAGACACTTACTCAAAATACTTTGTTATACCGTATTTTTCTTTTATCAAGTATTGCACAAGGTAGGTACAAAATTAATATTCATACGATTACATTTTCGTCCATAGTATAGCAAAAATCTTTAACCTCTTAACAGAAAATACAATTCATCTTTCAGATAAAGAAAAAATATTCCTACACTTAAATTCCACCACTAAGGAATATTCTGTACATAATCTTTAGAATATTTGATGTATTTTTTTTTAGAGCTTGATTTATTTAACAATTATCTTTTAAAAAATGAATGAAAGAAAGGAAAAGCTGCTGCAGCCATCACAGATCACTGGAGTAGTAAAAAGATACAAATGCAACACCATATCATAGAAACAATATATACTCTGATATCTTACAAACTCTATACTAAATTAAATTATACAATTAGAAAAAGACCAAGTAACCCCACTTAGTAGGGCCAATTCAAAGAAACCAGCCTTGCCTTACTCCCTGTAAAATACTGTAAGAGGCCAAAACTTGAAGCTTGTTTTCTTTTATTGAGTTTTTTATTTTTTTTATTTTCCCAACATGGTAAAAAAAAACAAAAAAAAAAAAAAAAAAAAAAACTTGTGCTTGGTTGGCTAAAAGGAAAAGAAAAATAATGCATGTTGACTTGAAGTAACCAAGCTTGGATGTGTTTTTACAACAAGCTTTTAAACTCAAGGGATCACGGTTAAAAACAAAAAAACAACCCTTGGGCACATGCGTTTCACTTACTAAACGTTACATCCTCAAAAGTCCAGTTTCTAAGTGTGCGTTTGGTTTTTCCTTCTCTGAGCCAATATCATTCATAAATAACATCTGAAGGAGTTTAGTTAGCCATCACTGGCTGGAATTGCTGGCTTGAATACTGCATGTTGCTCAGACTGAAGTTGAGGCCGTCCATGAGGGATTTGTCGTTGAGGCTCCCGTAGGCTGCAAACATGTCAAAGGCATTGTTGTACTGCAGAGGGCTGAGCCCCAGGGAACCTTCCCTGGGAAACACGGGACCAGGGCTGGCCTGACCCTGGACGCTGGGGAAAACAAACTCCTTGGCGTTGGGGGACAGCGCGGACGCCTTCTGCTGCTGGCCGAGACCAAGCCCGTACAGTGAGTGCATGGAGGTGGACATGGCTTTCTGCTTCAGCAGGGTGTTGACATTCAGACCAAGGTTACTGGTAGGGGAGGTGCGGGCTGCCTTGGTGTTACTGCCGCCGTTTGCATTGCTGCTGCGGCCGCTTCCGCCGCCGCCGCTGCTGCTGCTGCTCTTCATCTTAGTGGAGCCAAATTTGGTGGCGGCAAAAGTGGCAGTGGTGAAGGTTAAGGGCTGGGAGGAGCGTGGCATGAAGGAAGGGCTGACGGCAGCAGACTGCCCAAAAGGAGGGGACGGCGAGCTGGATTCTGAAGACGCCCCAACAGCGTCACTGATTGGCATAAAGACCTGGGCCTCGGGGTTAAAGCTGTTTTTGATCTCTTTGTCCAACTCTGACCCATTCTCACTGTTATCATCCACATAGAGCACCTTGACCGGTCCTTTCTCCCCAATCTGGTAGGAGACCTCAAATGGATCGATCCACACGCTCAGGTCCTGAGGGAGATTATTCCGGACATCTTCGATGTCTAGCCCGCTCTCTTTGGCTGCCTGCTCCACAACGGGGTCCACTTTCTCGCCGACATGGATGCATCTGAACCCTGAACCTTTGTATGGCTTATCTGGATACCAGTGGCCTTCATATTTCTTCTTCAGCTGTCTCTCCAGCTCTTCGCCGAAGATGTTCACACGTCGTCGAGGGAGTTTGTTGTATAAATAAGAAATAATAAAGTTGAGCGCTACTTGAATTTCAAGCTGCATAGTTGCTTCAAATCTTTTTCTATCACAAAGTTGCTCTTTCTGAGGGTTGCAAAAACTTCCAAGGCAGCAGTGATCAGTGCACTGAAGAAAAAACTGAGTGCTTGTTTCCAAAGATCAATGTCCTTCCTGCAACAGTTTTTGGTTCAGGATCCTGAAAGGGATGAGAAAAAGAAAAGCATTACAATGTTGTACAAGCAAAACAAATATCCAATTATATATCATATCATTTCATCCTCAATAGGAAATATTGTACTTTCATCTTCAATGCATTTATCTGACAGCTATAGTTACCTTCCAGATTACAATTCTAAATAAAAAATACTAAATTTAAAATACCATCTTTGATTCTATTTGAAGTTGACTTTTTAGAGATCACAGGTCAACAGGTCCATTTTATAGCGTTAAACAACTCTACATAACTTTGTGATATGTCTTTCCTAATTTGATGCAGTAGTTATCAAAGAATTTCTGACAAAATTCACTCACACATACAATGCCCTCCAGAATTATTCGCACCTTTACAAAAAGTAAATGTGAAAAATGGCTTTGGACGCGTTTTGCCAGTTAAAACATCCTCCTCGCAGTGTGTGGAGTCAGTTTGCAGACACCTCCTTGTCTAGGCTGATCTACAACTTTTTAAATGATGTCAAAAAGAACTAGTCCTGTGTCACTCCATATTTATTCCCTAGTAAAATGTCAAAGGAAGTCATTGTTCACCATTTCAGAGTTAACCTCAAACAGGTGAACCTAATAATATGAAATAGGACTGGAAATGTGCTTCATTTACCATTTAATCACAGGATTCCCTAGTGGTGCGAATAATTGTGGCACACACATTTTAGAGAAAAAATATTTGTTAGATGTTAAGAATTAAAGATCTGATAGTTAGACCAATGTTTGCGTCTCATTTTTTCTAAGGGTGCAAATTTTTTTTGGAGGGCCCTTTAACAGGTGCAATGTTACTAAAACTGAAAATGAATTATTTTAGGTCTTACTTGCCCATAGACACTAATAAAATGCTACTACACCTGATTGCTGTGGAGCTACTTTAAGCTTAATTTGGGTACGTCGTTCAGGCCAGACTTAACTTTTAAAAACCAATGAGAACAGGCTAAACAGGATATTAAATGCACATCTTTTACTTGCAGTTGAGAATTTACAAGGTGGGTATTTACTGTTTTACTTGTGTAAAGGATCGAAATACTATCCGTACGCAAGATAGTACCAGTCCTTGCATTTCAGCTCCACAATATCAACAGCTATAAATAAACAGAGGCTCCTGACTCATAGATGGTGTCAGCACTGTAGTTTCCCCAGCGGGCTGCTGGTACAGAAATACGCCTGCATGCTTGACCTCTGTGGAGGACGCTGGATTTAAGAGCTGGCGTCTTCTCTACATAACTTAATTTCAGTTCTGACATGTAAGACAAATCTCCCTCTGTGTCAAACTAAGGCAGTGCGTCTTTGACCAAATCAGGCTGATGCTCTGCTCTGACCATTAAACTCCAGCTAACAGTGATATGAGTGGAGCACGTAGGAGCTGACTGTTGCATAACAGCCAGTCAAAGTCTAACAATGGCCATAAACCATTTCTATGACAGAACTACTGATAATGTGTTTAAAATAAAAAGATAGCTTTAGCATTAGCTCCAGTGAGGGTGTGAACAGAAATGCAGCTAGCCAACTAACGTTAGCACCTGTTTTGACGGTCGGGTTAATTCTTAACTGACAGCTAGTTATAAGCGTCGATTCTTAAATGGCATGTTGTGAACAAAATAACCGACACGGACAGCCAATATTAACGACTATAATAGATCATTATTGGCTTTCATCTCTAACGTCAGTGTCGATCGTGTTGTTCGCCAATTAGCATGGATTAGCTCCAGGATATAGCCTTAATAAGCGACTACGTCAACGCTATAGGATCCCTGTTCAGTCAGACCACAACGTCCTTTAAAGGTTAATGTGATGTTAAGCAATTCGAGATGAAAAGAATGTCATGTCAACTTTGTATATAATCTCTACTTACACAAGTATTCAGAGCTGCTCCTTCTTGCAGAGTCGGCTCCAAAAGTTATATTTATATAGGAACTATCTGATGTTTTCTTGATGAGGTTTACAAAATGATGTCGTCTTGGTAATGCTCCAGGTTAAAAAAAAAAAAATTCTGGGGTGAAGTTAAATCCAGAGTCTTTGTTTCTCCAATCTTCCCTCCATCAACTTGGGAGTTTTTACAACTCTACCCTTTAATAACAGGGCTCGTTTGTTTATATAGTAGTCCTCCGCCACGGACACGGAGGAGGCGGTGATGTGGCTAGCAGAGGTCAACACCCAGTATGCGGTTTCTATTGGCTTAGTGTGTGACGCCATCAACAACTACTTCAGCTCGCCCTCTGATTGGATAATATAGTCCTCAATCAACTCCAGGCTTCTATTTACGGTAGTGATTTGCCTGTCATATGCTGTGGACTATATTTTTTTCATATCGAACAAATTTTACCTTTGAGGACGGATTTCATTTATATTTTTGCATAACTTTCAGAAATCTATAATCCATGGAGTGTTACTGAAAATATTCTAGAACGTCATTCTTCAAAGTTTGTAAGACTAACATGTCTGTACATGCCTGATTTAGGACTCCTCAGAGATCTTCCGGTTTTCTGAGAGGTTGTGCTTATAAATCCGCGAATCAGTTGCAGAAAAAAAATAGTCAATCGTAACAATTTTGCTCAAAAGTCTGTATTACTACTGCTTTTGACCCGGGTATTCCCTCTAGGGTTAAACAGAGAGCGATCGTGGCGGAGGGATATACCTGTCACTGGTTGTAATACAGACTCCTTACAAATTACATTTTGATCTTCCTGGGTCAGCTCTAACTGTGGATTTAAATGTAACAGCCTTTCCCTTAATGGGATAGTTGTCACAGCATGATACAGCAACATTTACAAACATTGCAAACAAATTAGATGGGATGTAATAATTGCCATCTATGTAAATATTGACATCATTTTCCTACAGCGTATCCTAGAGCTAAAATTGTCTTCTTTACAACTTCTGCAGACTGTGAAAATGGATTGTTACACAATGGAACCCAGCTGCTCTCTAATGCCTGCGTGCTGGCTCCTTGTTTTTCATCAGCTGTGCAGCGCAGGACTTAAGCTCTCCCCTGTCAGGCCAAAAGGGTTTGACGCCTCAGCCGGTTCTTACCTAACATGGGCTCTCATAGTGTGTTAGCACAATAATACAATGCCACATGAATTATACAGCCGGAGGGGACATGGTAGGCAGGACAAGCAAGGGGAAACGACTTTTTTCTTTAGAGGAACACATCAATATCCTGACTGAAAAACCCACTGAAATGATGTATGTTATGTCTGTGAATGTTAGATTTGAGAGATGTTTTTTAGCAAAGCTGTAAGCTACTTAAAGGCACTCCACAAGGAACGGTAGGGGAGTCAATATAATTTCGAAGGCAGATAAAATTGGTCCGAATCAATAATAATACCATTAGTTAGTCTTTTGTCCAAGTCATGTTCCTCATTAAATTATGATAGCAGAACTTAAAAAATACACACAATTGTCTTTTTTTCCTCCGCTGTGTTAAAAAAGCTTCAAAGGACATTTTTTATTACTACAAACATCAGAGAGCCCTTGGACCGTGTGCTTTATCCCTGGTGATAGATGATGTTTTCGGGTGATGTATGGAGTACAAAGAGAGAAGATGTATGGAGGTAAAACTTGATCAGCATTTTAAATTCATTCTTGTCGTAACAAGTGTGTTTTTTTATATTCAAAGAATTACCTAACCAAGTTTTCAGAACACTGAAAATAATAGTATACACTAACTTTCTATTTATATATATATATGGACGTTAATTGTAGTTGATCATATGAAATTGTGACCTGGCAGGGTGTACCCTACCTTCACCCCTGACAGCATGAATAGGCTCCAGACCCCTGCAGCTCTGCAAATGTAGGTAACCTATGTATGTATGTATGTATGTATGTATGTATGTATGTATGAATGAATGAATGAATGTGTGTATATGTAAGAATGTATGTATATATGTATGTAATTATGTAGGTATGGATATATGTTCTGTATGTGTGTGTGTGTGTTTGTATGTATGTATGTACTGTATGTATATACTGTATGTATGTAGGAATGAATGAATTTGTGTATATGTAAGAATGTATGTATATATGTATGTATGTACAGTATGTATGTATGTATGTACTGTATGTATGTGTGTGTGTATATTTGTATAAATGTATGTATATATGTATGTACTGTACGTATGTATTTACTGTATGTACTATACGTATGTGTGTGTTTGCATGTATGTATATATGTATGTATGTACTGTACGTATGTATTTACTGTATGTACCGTACGTATGTGTGTGTGTTTGTATGTGTGTATGTATGTATGTACAGTATGTATGTATGTACTCTATGTATGTATGAATGATATATGATTGCGTACGGAAGATTGAGATCACCAAAGTCGATGTATTTGTGCTGAGTTTAACAAAAGTTGTGACATAACCAATACTGCTTTGAGGCTGCGAAGATATTGTGAAATGCCACAATACTAGACTTCTAGACGGATACACTTCGATGACGTCAACAGACCTACTAGTAAACGTAATTAAGCGTGTTATTCCTCTGCAGCAGATCAACTATTACTGCAGTTCAGTCTTGACAAGGTAAACAGTGGCTACCCATAATAATGAATGAATCAACCAGCGTGTTTCATAACATTAATTCCATCTGTCCTAGTGGAGCCAAAATTCCCTTTCTGGGACCAAACTCCCATTTTTGTCACAGTTTAGGTTGATTGTCTATCCAATTGGGCCCAATGGAGCATCCTGCCGGTCCTATCCCACAAAATTTGTAGAATAACATGAACTTTGTGGTTTTTTTCTATCAAATTTGATGCAGTTATAAAAGAGTTTCTGAACAAATTCATTGATTGTTTTGTTTGATGGTGGTACTATTATACAATGATGTCAGAGCCTTTATGGTTAAAAAAAAAATCAGTTAATGATATGCATAATTTTGGATGCTTTTGGATTGGCTACTGTCAACTGACTTGGTCTTTAAAATGCATCTATTTAGATCAGGGACATCTATTTTTTTTACAGGGGGTACACCCACGAACCTCCCTGGCCAGCTCAGCTTTCGGACTACAGTGTTTCTTAAACACTACGTAGAACCATGTGCTCCATCTCATATTCCAGCGCCATGAACCTGGTGCTATGATGCAGTCAGATCATAACCAGAGGGCTGCAGGATGCTGCATGCATAACAAGTTCCTCCAGCCTCCAGATGGAGTCTCAGCAGGGAGAAGCGATGAGTCCCAGCCCTCACAGAGGATCTGCTGCGATTGATGACCTGAGTACAAACCCAACACACCATAGCAGCCTCAGAGACACGGCGAACCTCCCATTTACCCACTAAGACCGAATGATCAGGGATCGTTCACATCGCATCATTATTCCACAGACTGTAAGTTTTCCCAGCTCTATAGGAAATACCATGAATCCTTCAGCTCCTTCTCCCCCTGTGTATAGTCAGCAAGTATGTGTTAGCTCTGGCCATGGGTGGGTGGTGCTCAACAATGACCTGTTTGTTATTCTCCAGCAGAGTTTCCTCCTGTTGTTGAGTCTGCATGTCTGGGACGTGGAGGTAAACAGCCTTACACACAGAAGTGAGATGTTTGACAATGACTCATGCTAATTTTTTAGTGAAGTCACTTCACATAGGCATATTTCACTCCTCTCTTCACAGAGCTGTTGATGGTTTGCTTTCCTCTCTGGGTTTGAAGCTGCTCACAAACTCGGTTTTACCCTCAGATGTGGTCAGTGGGTTTTTACCTGCAGGAAATGTAAGAATTTGAGACACTTTTTATAGAAATTTCACTGTCGCATACTACAGGGAAGAGCCGAAGAAGAAGAAGAAGATACTGCAGTGTCAATAAATTCTAGTGTTTCCAAATTCACAGCAACCGAAGAGTCTTGTAGTGATCATTCTATCAAAAATGTTTCCAAAAGGAATTCATCATAATCAGAGAAAAGCATGTAAATCCTAAAAAATGCTGTCGTAAAAACAACATTGGTTTTCTGATATGTAGAATGATTTGGGCTGAGTTTTCTAACTTTGCTCAGATAACTAACCTTTACTGTCCTGATCAGAGATGAGGTGATGGGGAGAGGCGGACCCGGCTGTAACATAATACGAACCAGACATTTATTTCCTTTCCTGGGAAGCAAACGTGGTTCACAGCATTTGAAAAGTTCAGCCTCAGGAACTGTCTGAGCACCTAACAGATGATTACAGTAACTTGCCAACTACTAACCAAATGTTGGCAATTCTCCTTTTTATTTTTATTTTTAAATTAAAAAAAATTGTGATTGTTCATTGTAGGACGCTGTTGACAACGGCAAGAATGTGCAAACTGTACACAATTACTGGTCAGATTAAAGAAAATCAACAACATAAAGCATTCATTGAAAAAATTGAATTAAAATATATCACATAAAAATCCTAAATAATCAAAAAATACAGATACACAAATGTTTAAAAGAACGAGTATCATATAAGAGGTTTCTTGTAAGGATAGTATTTATATTTTACACAATTTTATTGCTTTGTTCAATTTTTGTATTTTTGCCTTCCAAACCTGTCTGAATTGAAACTAAGAGATGGTTTCCACATATTTTATTTTGTAAGATTTGGCTGAAATAATGATCAGGTTAATGATGAATTGTTCATTGATGGATAATTTAGGATTGTTCGATATTATTGATTCTCTTCCTTCATGCTGCTGGTCAGCATGCACTCCACTTCCCTACTTCCACACCCAGTCTCCACAAATCCATCATTCACTAGTCTCAGCAGAGTCATCAGCCACCACCACCAATCTCCAAACTCCATGGGGTGATTGCTGCTCGGGGGCAGATACATTTCAATAACCATTTTTCCGAAGTTCGTCATTCTCTACAAGAAAAGTTTTGAGGATTTTCATTCATTCATTCATTATCTGTAATCGCTCATCCAGTTCAGGGTTGCAGGGGCTGGAACCTATCACAGCTGACATTCGGCGAGAGGTAGGACACACCTAAGATAAATGCCCAGTTCTTGCGGAATCTATTGAGATTAATATAAGTCTCCAGATTTGCCTGTCAGTTTTATTGCATTCCATCTAATTATACATTAAAAAAAAATATATATATATATATATAGTAAGCATGAAACAGAATACGAGAATATTATTCTGTTTTACTTCTATTTTATTGCAGTTTTAGCCTAACTTTATACGGGCGCAGTTTCATACAACCGTCTCTGTAATATAATTATAATATGTTCTCTGTAATATGTTCTCTATCATTTACCAGCTGAATAAATGAGGAATAGAACTTAGACGGCTCTTTCATTGAAATACATTCTTAGACATCAAAGAAGGTATGTTGTTCCATTGGTATTCATAGCAGATCTGTGCGGGGGCATTTCGAGAACTCTGCTGAATTGATAGCTTCTTGCACACTTGCACACACACCTTCAGTCCAGAGGAATGACATCTTTTCAATTCTGATAATGAAGTCAGGCAGAAAGAGTTCAGTCTGCAGCATATATGAGCTGTTTATAGAAGAATCATTTGTATTTCAGCCCTCGTGAGTCTCGTATGCAGGGGTTGTTGGTATTACATGCCAGCCCCTCATGAGATGTTTACATTGGCGGTCAGAGAGAGGCTAGCTGGAGCCCTTTTTCACACCACTGGCAGGAATGTCATTAGTATAAGCAGTAACATTTGCCAACATAGCCGCCCTGACACTCTTTCATATCAGCAGGGAAACACAGGCGACTCATTTAGCTGGAGCCTGAGCTGCCTTACATCTGTAGACGCAGTGTTTATGTGGAATAATGAGCATATTCATGCCATGTAGCACCCAGTTTTTTCATATTTGAGCCAGGTTACTGCACTTTGACCCCCGGGAAGATTCACATCAAGCCATCTGGAGGAGACGGGAGGTTACACAATAGGGGATCAGCTGTGCTCCTCCCATTTAAATACCATTCTGCTCCACTATTTGGCTTCATGTTGCAGGATTATGTTTAGCTTGCTGAATGCTGTGTCATGAATCCGCCAAATGAGCAGAACAGAGTCGAATTAAGCTTAATAACTCGAGCATGGCATGGGAACAAGACCACTCTGTGCTTCTGCTGCCATACTGCCTCAGATGGCACACAACATGGCAAAGCTGTGGCCTAGCTGTCAGATTGACTTTTTGAGGAATTCAATTACACTCTGAGATGAACAGCCAGGAATTGTGGATGGAGTTAGAGGCATCCGCAGCGGAGAGCATTTCTCACAATTGCATAAATACTGAATGGAGTGTACCACAGTGGGCCGGCTGTGTCTTTTGTTATATCCTAGAAAAGTCAGGGATATTATGGAATGGCGGTTGCCGCCGCAGATTCTTGGTATAAAACTGATAACTTAAAAACTAATTCACATATCATTTTAAAATGTAATACTGTCACAGGTATAAAGCTTAGTTGCATATTTCCAACACTAGGGGGAGCTTAGGGGCCATCATTTCTAAACAATTGGTCAAATTTGTTGCATATAAATTGACGCAAGTAGATCTATCTTAAACGTATCATAGTTAACCCTAATAGTTTTTCCCACTAGGCAGGATATTTTTACAAAAAACGCTGTTTTCCGAACACAACTTCTTAAGCATTGATCCGATTTAGTCCAAATTGCGGCGCAAATGAATCGAATCGAGGAGATCTATCTTGTATCAAACATATTTTACTCTAATAGATCATATTTAAATCACTAGTTTTTTGTATGTATTATTATTATTATTATTATTATTATTATATTTATTATTATATTTATCCCCAGCTCCTTTTCCATCTAGACCGTAACCTTCTCCCCTGCATGCTCTTTAAGAACAGGCCTAGTTCAGTTGACTGTTTGGGCGAGATCAAACCCTAGGCAGGTCTTGGAAAAGAATAATGTGAGATTATTATATTATTATACAAATTACTGATAGATATGGATATAAAAACATTAGCCAGAAAAAATGATATCCTTTTTTCCACATCGATGTGTTTGCACAGCCAGGATTTTCGCAGACACTCTATTGAGAAGCCCTCAGACTTGTTTGCCAGAGATGATCTCAATGTAGTCATGGCAACTATTCTTACACTTTGCCCCATACACCTCCACACTTAGAGTAGCACACAAGTGCTATTTTTTCTGTCAGACCTCATCTCTCAAATGGCAAGGACTTTTGTTGTTGTTTATTTTTAAAGCTGGCTGTTTGAAATGCAGAGGATGGAATGCAGCACGTGGGCCATGTAGATGGGATGGAGAGAAAGAGAGAGGTCATCAAGGGAGCTGGAGGATTTGATCACTCTTGTGTGGACAGTAATGATGAGTGCTCTGTAATTCATCCCATATACGTATTTATCATGTTGAATAAAAGACGACTGATGGTGATAAATGTGTGCAGTGTTGGAGTATGATGTTTGTAACCTTTCCTCCAGCTCCAGCAGCAGCAGCAGTCCATGCACTGCTGCTGCTGGATCAGAAAGCTCTGGATCTGTCTGCTCTGGATCAGAGAGCTGACACAGTTCTGTTGTGGTAACAGAAGAAGGTGGAGCTATATTTCGCTGATGGATGTCCTTTGATAGAAATGGAGAAAATGTGATAGGCTGGGTGAAAATGAGCAAAAGAACACAAAAACCAGCATTTGAGAGGCTGCTGTAATGTATTCAACCGCATCAGCAGCTCAATGCTGTAATCTCCGGGGAGGGGAGAAAGAGAGTAATTGTGACATTGCTCTTTGGTTGCAAATTGCTGCTCAGTGCATTTCAGCCCAGTAATCAGAAAGTATTGGGGTGAATAGTCAAGCACTTGATTCAGTCGATTCAGATGATAAACGGAAATGGCAACACCCAACTGCATACTGCAGGATTTAAAAAATAGGATTTCCTCCTAGCGATCCGCTCAAGTCCCTGATGCTAGAGGATACCGGTTCAGATTCTCTACAAGGCCTAGAGTAGACTTTAATATATTTTATGGATAGTTTTTAGAATAATTACATATTCACATCAATAACATATTCAGGAATGCCTCAAATTTTTCCATTATATCCCAAAAAATCTTTGATAGTACGGAATAGTCATCGCCGATACCACCACAGGTTCTTCGTGTTAATGCGATAACTCCAAATATGTTTCGTGAATCATTTTCAAATTTTATACCCACATGTTTTTTCTGGGATTGCTTGTACATCACAGAGGATTCAGGGATATACCCTTGCAGTTGGTGCAATGTACATTGCACCATATACCCTGGTGCCATGTAAGTTTTGAAGGGGTGAGCACACAGAAGGACTCAGAACCTGGCAGTTAGGGGCAGATTTTTCCGTGCTGCATTGGGGTGAGAGCCTCAGCCTTATGAATGTTTGAGCCCGGCGACTGGTTAATGTCAATTTTAACTGACTGGAATGATGCCCAGTGGGTCTGTCAGGAGCTTAGTCACTTGGCAGTGTGAAGATTGGACAGGTTTTATGATCAATCCAAAAAAACACATTCCTGCTCAGTCCATTGTAACTAGTGTCTCTACTCCTCTGCAGCGGCTTCAGACACACTGTAGTTTTGGATAAAGTTTCTCCTGAAGTTATAAAACAAGATGAAACTTGCAGCTGTTTTTCCATTTTCTTTGCATGACATAAAAATATTGTAACCCAACAAAACAGGGAATAGGCAAGAGCCCTGGGCCTCTCTCCTGACAACGAGAACGTTCCATCAACTGTTCATGGGCACGGTAAGTGTCAAGTCTATTCCTTTATTTAGTTTTTGTTACAGGCTCTGCAGAAAACACTGCTTTGCTGAGATCAATTGTTGGAAATGTTAATATTTTCACTGCTTATGAAGGAAACTCAGGATATCCAGCCTTGATGTGAAACCTGCTTTTCAGTCCAGCATCATTTGCTGCTCAAATAATTGATTTGTCACACACTTACATGAACATGGTCACGAACGGGCCTCGGATCCATTCATGTGCACCTCTTGGGTCATCCGCGGTTTGGAAACCTCTGTGACTGCTCTCCAGCTGGAGTGAGGGCGGTCAACTCAAATATCCGCCTAATAGCAAATGCTTTGCAGCCTGGTGCCGGTCTGGGCCCGGTGTCTGGGTCTTGCTGGTCTGAATTCATAAACATCAAATGATTAATCATGCTACAAAGGACATCACTAACCAGGGCTTGGTATACAGCTGGGGAATTGTTAAGCCCGATTAAACACAAGTTCCCTTTGGGGGACTGAAGCAAACAGTTTTTCATTCATGTCCTCCTTTTATCTTTATTCAACAGGGAGGATTGTGGAGAAAACAGTTGATTTATTGATGGAGTGGTTCAAGAGCTGCTCCTGGATGGGAGTGTGTATTCGTTTCTGAAAGATATTCTTCTTTTCCCCCAAAGAAGATGCCTACTTCAACCAGAGAAGACAAAGGGTCATTTTCCATTTCCCACCTCTGATTCAGGGTGACACAAGTTGTGAAGAGCGTTAGTTGGCAGAGCGGCACCAAGGAGCAGAGGAACGGCATAGTAATAGGACCAGAAGGTCAACCATTATTTTCACATCCCTTCCAAAACTATCTCCTGGGTTTTTCATTTGACTCAGTGCATTTTAACCTGTTCTAACCACCAGGCCCATAATCAAACCCTTAGTTTATGTCATACAAAAGTGGTTGTAGTATATGCATGTAGCGCCCCCTCCTGGACATATGTGGAATATTACAGCAAAAATCCTTCTCTGGGGTCAAAATTCCATTTTGGGCACATTTTGGGTCTATTGGCTTTCTGACTGGTCCAAATGTTGACTCCCCCTGGCCCTATCCCACAAAAACTGATAAATAAACTTTGTGGTATTTCTGTCAAATGTGATGCAGTAGTTATTAAAGAGTATCCAGCACATCCGAGGTTGTGATTAATCACAGATTACTCACAAATAGTAACAGGTACAATGTAACTGACACCGGAAATAAATTATTTCAGGTCTTACCTGTTCATAGACACCAAAGTTATGCTCATTTTGGTTGTGGTGCCATTTGAAGTTCATTTTGGTAATACAAGTTTTAACTTAAAATGACCTTTGATTAGAAAAGGTTGTGCTCCCAATGTAGTTCATAAAGGAAGATATTTTATTTATTGCACTGTCCAACCACTATTTTCATAAGTTTGAAGAGGCTCTCTCTTTTTCCACTATTGAGCCAAGATAGTGACAAATGATGGTGAAACCATTCATTCGTTCACACATAACCTCTGAACTGTTTTGATTCTGCCATCTGGGTATTTGTGCTGTACAGGAATTGACATATTTATATAGTGAACGCTCGTATAAACTCGGTGAGACCGAGAATGTAGGTATGCTGTTTGAGATGCAGCACCTGTCTTGTTTGTGTATATTCAATAAAAGACCTGCTCTGCTGAATGCATTTTTGTTCAGTTTAATTGCACTACCACATATCACAAGCTTTCTCTAAAGATAAGAAATGGTCAAGTCCAGTGAGGGTTTTAACTGCATGTGTATAAGGATTATTTTGAGTGCCTCGTTTACAGAGGATAACATAAATAAACTGTTCTAAGTCCAGAGCGGCGAGCCTCTCTTCTTTGCTGTGAGGCATTTACTGCCTGCCATGACCCACGCTGTGGGCAGAGAGATATTACAGCCTTGAACTGGGATCAGGCGTGGAACCATCAACAGCTTGGGAAGAATGTCACATGGACGTGAATGACTTCATGCTCATGTGAAAATCCATTAATCACATATTCACCCTGTTTGAAATGAGAGGTCAAATAATGAACCCAAACATGCCTCTCTATGCTTCCTCCCCAGCTCTGACCGCTTCGTCCTCCAGTCTCTCCTCTCTCCTCACGCTGTTGAGAAAGTGTTTTCTTCTTTACCCTTAGCGCTGTAATATTTGCCCGTTTTCCTGGGACAGTTTGCCCTCCTTATCTGTGTTTTTTCCTTCAAATGTTCTACAGATTTTTCTGCCGTCTGGAGATGGGCCAGTTCAAACAGCTTGGGCAAACCTGCTTTCAGAACAAGGTCCATGAGAGCATTTTCACCCCTGCTGGTTCATGAGCGTCTGTGGGTGTGTGAATCGGTCACATGCCAAAGTCGTGGGCACAGTATCATTCGTCTTCTACTTCAACGTGTACGCCCTCGATCTGATTTCAGTAAGGCAGGATCAACAAACAACGGAGATATGCTCGGTTGATATGATGTAGTGTGCTTACTCTAAAATCAAACTGCATGAAAAGCTGATTGAACAGCTGCCATTGATGACTGCTCTGAGTAAATGAACTGTATTAATATTTATATCTTTAGTCTGGAGGAATCGGGGCTTTAATATCTCTTTCCCAAGGTCACTTTGACTCAACGACCACATGAAGGATTGGACCAGGGGAGGATGGTCCTCCTCTCTTTTGAAATTCCTATTATGCATCAACAGCAAAATCTACAAAGCAGCAATGCGAAAGGTAGTCTGTGTAAAGTGGAGAGCAGAGGAGGACAGACTTCTCTCTCTGCAGGATCTAATAGATCAATTTAATGGATTTCAATGTGCTTCTTTTTTTTTTATTATTCTGATCCACTATTTGCCAAAACACGGGAACTGATGCCTCAAAAGACGACGTCCTCCCTAATCAATCAACGACCATAGTACAATATTGACATCATGTTGGTCCAATGAAAATGTCCACATTTCCTTTTCGATTCTCTACCACTGTAAGATGCTAGAGTGCGACATACTGGTGGTAAAGGATGGATGGATTCATTGTAAACTACTTTCAAATCTGACAAGAAATATATATTATTTAAGTCTTTTTCAAATTAATTTCATTTGTTCATCTTTAAAGGTTAGCTTATTAGCTAACAGGATATATTCGGAACAGTGTTTCATTTGTGTGTGTGTGTGTGTGTGTGTGTGTGTGTGTGTGTGTGTGTGTGTGTGTGTGACGCACGCTTTTACTTTGAATCTACAAATGACTAAAACATACAGGTGATACAGGTGACCGCTCATACTTTATTTTCTCATCTATGCAGAATGTCTCGTGTCTCATTCAAAATAAGAGCACTTTATAAACCTTCTGCTCAGACTGATCTACTTCCTGAGACACAGCTAGAGACATTCTAGTTACCTATCAAAATACCAGTGTGTTGATAAGATAATAGGATAAACAATTAGAGCAATGTTCTATCTGTTATAGAAATGGCTTGCGAAGAGTAATAACCGGGAGCAATCTGCAGCTCATCTTCATCCAAACTTGCTTTTATGCTTCTGAACTAGACAGATTGTTGTCATTAATGCAAAGTGTATAAAAAAAAATGGATGCACTTCTGGGAGCTCCTTAAAACCACCTCCAACATGGATGAGTCATCACACCAAACTTCCTGACACCAGAGGAAGACCGTCAGAGAGGAAGGTAGCAGAAAAAAGGCAAGAAAGACAGATTGTTAAATCAACAATCTTGCCCCGAACTTCAGTACAAGATGTTTTTTATTGTTTGCAATGATGCACTCAAACCTATCCTCCACATGTTGTCAGCTTTAGTTCTGGTGCAGCGTCTGACACGTCAGCCTGAGGCAGAATACAACCCTCAAGGCTTTAGTCCGCACAGAGAAACTGAAAAAATAGAGACAGAAAATCTTGCTTCTTGCTGCAAAAGTCGACACACCATGCTGTTAACATTCATTTAGGGAGAAGGAGCCTCAACCGTTCACTTTCTCTGCAGGACGTTGGGCAGCTTATGCAAGCTGAGCTCCACTTTCAGCAGCAGCTGATACTGAATGCTAATTCACAATCCCATCATGTGTTTGTGTATCCATGTATTCATCGCCGGCTGAGGGCAGACTAAGGACAGGATCTTCCTCAGAAATGTCTTCCTCGTCGTGTCCATACACATTTGGTGTCAGGGTGCCCTGACAGTGGGTGCCCTGACAGTGGGTGCCCTGACAGTGGGTGCCCTGAACAAGAGCTCAGGTTATCACAGTGTCAGCACATGAAGATAAGATAAGCATTAACACACATACATATACCAATGAGGAATTTTAGAGTCTGGTATTGACTTAAATGTTTGTTTGGACAATTAGAGGTCGGAGTAGCTGGAGTGAACCTACGCAAGCCAAATTGCTCCGTGCCAAACTGCTTACTCTTAAAAATTCCCCTACAATGAATTTTCTTCAGTGGAAGTCTATATACTAACCAGTGTAATATCGGTTAGCATATAGTTGGTTAACATGGTTGATCTCCTCCTCGTCATCAGATTTCCTTATTATGGAAAAAGATGTACCTCGAGGTTCATCTTTAGTGCCGTTTCTGTTTTTCATTTTCATCAATGACCTTCTACAGATTATTTTTTGTGATGGGGCATCACTTCAGAAAGTGTAAAGATGCAACTATTTGGGATTTTTGACTTGTCTCCCAATTGTCTTTCAAGCCCTGTATTGAGCTGAAGAGAGTTTTATTCTGTTCTATTAACCTTGTCACAGTTCCGGAAAATAATTATTTCTTGATTATGCCTCAAAATTCCTCAAAAACAAATTTTCATTCCCTCAATGTTGTTTGAAATAGTCTCTTTTTCTTGAAGGATCCTTTGAGAACACATATCTGTTTTATGTTATGAGTTGGTTAATGCTTACAGTTAAGTTAAAGGACGTGGTGGAGCCTTTCTTCTACATCCCCTGAATTTCTTAAGAGATTCAGCAGCGTGCCTTAAATTTAAATCTCCGTCTGACTTTGCAAGTTCACTCAGACCTACAGCATGCTTTTGAATATTTAAGGAAAGTCAGTTAACTTGTTTTCAAACATCCTACTCATGCATCAGACCTGAGATTTGAAAATACTCTTCTAGTTGCATGTAAATGTATTATGTGTATTTTGATTAAGTATGTGTAGTAGTGAATATGTTGCATATAAACATGAATTTTGTCATTCCTTGAGGGGAATCGGTGGATTAGGGATTAGGGTTTATATTACATATGGTTTGTACTAGTTTATTAATTAAGTAAGCAAGTACAAAATGGGGGTGTGGTTGTGTTTGTATGTTTGAGTGTTGGTGTGTGTGTGTGTGGGGGGGGGCATTGCTCAAAGACAAGACAGTGAATTAGTCATAGTTATTGTTTTACATAGCTGCATTCTAAATTTGATGTCTCCAACATGTTTCACATTAATCGTGCAAAGAAAACGTTTATTATTACGTCACATTTTCTGTCACTCATTAAGCATTTAATGAGACGATGTTTCTGGATGTTGGTCATGTAAGTGTTGTGTTTTTTACCCTGCATCTGTAGATGAAACGACGAACTTTGTTTACTGACGACGACTACGGGTTATCGCCACTCCATGTTGTTTTCGTTCATGCCGCTTATGTGCAGATATTCGTTCCAGATACCCTGGATGCTGTTCAATCATATTAAGGACAATAGATGTTGAAATTATTCTCAAATGCACATTGAGAAATGTTGCACTTAAACTTTTCCATAAACTGATGAACCTCTCCCCACTTTCTTGTGAAGGACTGATCCTTAACAGAATGCCTCCTTCTTACCTTCATACCTGTTACCAGTGATCCTGTGGAATGGGTTTCCAGTCTTCTGTTTCGTTGTCCTAACTTTATTGAGACATGTAGCTGTCAGGAAAACATTTAGAATTATCATAAATGTAATGTATTTTTAAAGTACAACTGTAGATTCTTTAGTTCTTTACTCTTCATCCTAAAGAGTTTTTGATCAAAACTAAATTATCTGGAAAACGACACATTCTTTATCTGTGTCTGTGTGTGAGTGTATGCGTGCCTGTGCATGTGTGTGTGTGTGTGTTTGTGAATGTGTGTGGGTGGGTGAGAGAGAGAGAGAATGTGCATGTGTGTCTATGTGTTTGTGCAGCCCTGCAGGAGACAGAGACTGCCTACCGAGTTCGTCTTTAGTTTCCATCCTGTGCTCAGTTTCACTCTATTTCAGAAATGGCTAATTAATCATGCATTATTGAGAGACAGAACCAGGGAGTGTAATAGCCTTCACTGCAGTCCCAGCACAGTACAGAACCAGCTCTTAATGACTGATGTGTGTGTCTGTGCCTGTGAATGGGTGTATGAGGTAGACTCAAGGTCAGGCAATGACTTTGTTTTTCCTGCATTTAGATTTGGCAACTGCCATATCAATTCTACTCGGTTGCATATTTTCCGTCATTCTGCCCACTGCTTGTGACTTGCTGGGACGTGAACACACCCTGTGATCATTGAAACCAAAGAAAGAGTTGTTTAATCCCTCTAAAGCAACAGTTACCTGTTGCTGACGAGCTGACAGAGCGCAATAAAGGTCACCTGCACTTCCTGTTTCATATGTTACCTTCACGTCTCTCTTTCTCAGCAGACATTGAGACTGACTGACAGGCTGTCCATTTGTGCCCCTAGCAGAACCACCCCTACTCCACCGGAGGTATTCCGCTTCTCTCCTCTCCTCTGTGTTCAGATAGAGACATTCTCTCTTCTTCTGTGCAGAATGGGAGAGAGAATTATTGGCATAAATCCATGCAAGGACGAGGGCCATGTTTAAAGGGTTTAATCAGAGACAATAGGAATCTCGTGTCCAAGCAGCTGCTCTGAAAGACATGTAGTGGGTGTCGCTGCAGCAGCGTTGCAACATCCCACTTTGCAATCAGGCTATATTATGAATACTAGTCCAACATGACACGGAGAATTTGTAGCAGCCATTTGCCTATTGATTAGCAGCACAGTACAGAACGACTCTCTTCGTGGATGTGGACATGAAATGCATATTGGAGAAAATATTAATCCAGCTGTGACACTCTTCTTAGATTTTACACTGATTGGCTAATAATGTTTAGTGGGCTTGGCCCTCCCATAAACCTGGGGGTTGTGAGTTTAATATGAAGTTTATGAGTTAAAATATGAATTTTTTCTAGTCAACCCTTGCCAAACAAGTGGTTAGATTAAGCCTAGAACTTCAAGTGATGGGAAAATGGACCTTGAGAGGGATAGTCGGTTTGGTCGGGCAGCAGCAGTGAGCAGGGTGTCACCCCTGCATCGTTAGCCTATCAACATCAGCTGCTCTCTTTAAATATAACTCTCTCTCCATTCATCTAGTTCCTTCATACTGGTACAACAGCCCTCTACTTTCCCAGCTTCGCTTTTGTCCTCACAGATCCATCAGCCTCATCATACTCAGCAGAGTCATCAGCCACCACCACCAGAGTCCAGACTCATAAGGGGGGATATTCTTTTCTGCTGCTCAGGGCATAGACGCTTCAATCACGATCTCCACGAAGAGTCTGAGCGCCAAAGACTTTCTATTGGACAAATTATAACACAGCATCTGTAGGAGTAAATCATTCATCTTTTCTTCGTTCTCAGTCTCTCCTGTTTGAAATGCATAGACTCTTCAGCTATGCTGTCCATTCTCTCATCATCTTCATTCAGCTCCTGTTTGATCAAGAAAACAAAAGACGTCTGAGTGCACTGAACCTTCTCTTCTCTGGCATCAACATCTCACAGCTCTCCACAGGCAGTTGGTCGGGTCAGCGTCGAAACAGAGCAGTTAAACCTACTACATCTACTTTAATAACTACTGCATTTATTCCCATACTTTAATCAAGAGCAACATGAGATTATCACCAACAGCTCTGATCATTTGACTTGATTGCTTGTTTACATCTAACTTTATGTCAGGTTGCCTCTTCTTTATCTGCTGCTGGACGTGTATCAATATAACTTGTGTGTTCCCAAATCCCAGAAATAACAAGGTTCAGTTTTTTTCATTCATTCATTCATTCCTTATCAACCGCTAATCCTGTTCAGGGTCAAAGGGGCTGGAGCCTATCCCAGCTGACATCGGGCGAGAGGTGGGGTACACCCTGGACGATTCGCCAGTTCATCGCAGGGCCGACACATGGAGACATACAACCACTCCCGCTCACACTTACACCTACGGGCAATTTTAGTGTCACCAATTCACCTGTATCACATGTTTTTGGACTGTGGGAGGAAGCCAGAGTTCCTGTATAGAACCCACACAGACACGGGGAGAACAACCAAACTCCACACAGAAAGGCCAGCAGAGGTGGATTCGTACGCGGTACCTTCTTGCGGTGTCTAATAAAATGATAGTAAAAACTACCAAAATACAAGTGTGTAATTGTCCATTGAATTCCTGACCAAATCACCTTTTGTACTGAAAACATCTCGCGACCTTAGCTCAGCCCTTGATAAACTGCGGTCAGGACCCAAAAGGGAATAAAGTCAAGCCCACAACCCGGCTCATCTATACCTCAGGCTCAGGTTACATGAGAGATGAGCTCTCTTGACAGAATATCTTCCTCACAGGAAGTGGTCAAACTTCTCAGACAGAGTGCTTGACCTGGAAAATGTGACTAGCCAATAAACAGTGTTAATTGTAATATGCTGCTGTTGTTCTTTGTAGTGGCTGATTATAACTCTCGGTTTTATAGCTAAGGAGAAATATTGAAGTGGGTTCATACAGTAACTAATAGATTAGACGATTTATGAGCAGGACTGGGGAATTTTTCTGTCTTTTATTAGCATGGAATGTATATGTGGGATGCTGATGATAAGCACATGACTATTCTTGGATTACAGTGTAACGCAAACATCAGCAGCGTCACCTTCAACCAGACACTAGAGCTTCTGATAAGACCGTACAGGATATTTTACAAAGTTGGTCGCGTCTGTGTTCTTATCAGCTCAGTTCAACAATGGGCAGCACTTCAGACATTAATGAGAATATGAGTCATCACATGGGGAAAATTTAAATTGATTAACCAAATGAGAGTTGGAACCTAATCTGTTCGGTCTGCAGCAGTTACAAAGGCTTTGAAAGACTGCAGAGAGATTTTGCAACATCATGCGTATCATGCATCATGCATAGGCAGAGCGATAGAGCAGGGAAAGATCTGAGAAGTCCTGACAACTAACGTCTTCTGCTCTTAGGACATTTTAAGTTAACCCTCGCCTGAATTAGATACCCTAAATACACTTCATATAGCTCCACAATAATCAGATGTATTTACATCACCTTGGTGTCTCTGAACAGGTGAGACGTAAAAGCATTCATTTTCAGTGTCACTAACATTGCACCTGTTACTTCTGCTTCTTCCTCATCTTTCGGCTGCTCTCTTTCAGGGTTGCCACAGCGGATCACCTGTTCCCACACATAGGTCGGTACCCGCTGGCCAACCGTGCCAGTGACGCTGTTTGTTAGGCCCTAAACGATTCAGTTTGGAAATCCGCTTTGTGTTGCGCATACATTTTACGCCGATGCCCTTCCTGACGCAACCGTCCCCATATATCTGGGCTTGGTAACGGCACAAGAGGTACACTGGCCTGGGAGCTTTTTGTGGCTGGGTTAACATGTAACCAGTTACTATGTGTGACAGGTCTGGGATTATACACACAAAAATTCCAATATTTCAATCCTCACTTGAATTTCTTTGTGATAAAAAGGCTCTAACATTATTTTATTATAGTAACACCATGAAACAAATCAATTAATCAATCTACATAGTTTTTGTGGCGCAAGACCAGGAGGACTCTCCATTTTCCAGAGTTGGATAGACAAGGGACCCAAAATGGGCCAAGAATGGGATTTTGACCCCAAAGAGTGATTCCGGCTGCAAAATACCACCTAGATTGAATTATATATGCACTTACTGCAATATCTGACCTGGACATTCATCAATGGTTGTATTAAAATCTAGCTTTGTGCACTGTAAAAGTGAATTGCAAAAACTAGGTAGAAAGCCCTATTTTGGGCCTGTCCAGAAGGACAGTCTAAGTTCCCATTATCCAAAGGATTAAATAGTAGAATTTTACTTGATTTTTTACCAAAACTGATGAATGTTGTACATCAATAGTTGTTTGATTTAATGTTGCAGTGAACATTTGAGGGATAAACACTCGCTGGCAGACCTGTACCCACCTCATCTGGCTCATCTGGCTCAGGCAGCAAACTCTGACAGGAAGTGCATAAGAGTTGACCAGATGAGGACGAGCCCACAGAGAATATGTCTAACCTGTTTATAAGCAGATCTACAGGACATGGTGGCATGGACCTCCAGAGATCTGAATGAGGCAACCAGCTGTTGCAGAGAGGCAGCCAGATTGCATAGCCCTGCTAACGATGATTTAGCACACAGAGTCCGCCAGAAGAACAGCATGCAAATGTAGCAGACATTTCTTCACAGCGATAAGCTGTTTCTTGACCTTATATCAGAGCACACTAGGAACATATGTTAACCATTTGCAGATTGTAATAGCTGGAGGCCGTGTTCAATGTCCTCTCAGATTGTTTTATCCTTCATTTCCATTTTTTGAGTTCCTGTGATTCCTCAACGCCCGCCTCCTGGCACATGATGACAGCGGGGCTCCAAAAACCATTTGATAGCTCATATGTTGCACAATTTAGTTGGTAAGACATGCGAGATGGCTCTTTAAGTTTAAGAGAAATCCTATCCTGTTTGACTGCAGCAAAACCTCTAGCCTAAAATAAGTTTTAAATATTTGAGGGGAAAAGACACAGTGGGGCGAAGAGTGAAACAAGCAGAGACAGAAGATACCCGTTCTGGCTGTCACCTCTGTGATGAACACAGATGATATTCAGTATCTCCTATTTGCATTTGAACATTTACAGCATTATAAAAGCTTTATTACTGTTAACCACCTATAAAAAGATAATTGGTTATGGATAATGAATGAATGAATTAATGTCAGGACTTTGTGTTTATTTATTATTATTTTATTGTGAAGTTCCGTTATTCTGAATTGCGTTGACTTTTAGTGTGTTTATCTGTTTATTGTTCTTTATTTCCTTTGTCCTTCCTAGTGTAGTCTTTGTGTTTTCACTTGTGTTCCTTTCTCCCTCTGTCTGTCCTGTGATTCTGTTCTCCTCTTGTGTGATTGTTCATCATGTTCACCTGTGTTTCCCCTCCAGCTGTGTCTCATTGTCTCGTTAATTCAGTGTATGTAGTCTGTCCTCACCTTTCCTTCTGTGCAAGTTCGTTGTATGATGTTCCCCCGTCTCATCACGTGTCCCAGCCTTCTCCCAGTGTTTTTTCATTTTAGCTCTTTTCGGTTTGTATTAAATATTTTAATTGCACCTGCTCTGCCATGCTGTCCTGTGTCTGCACCTGGGTCCGAACTTTCCCCAAGAAAGTTCGTAACAATTATTAAACAACATTCTTGAATTTCAGCTGATTAAACACTTAAAAATACACAAAAAAAAAAGAAGTTAAGTAAGGATAATATATTCCTTTTTATAAAAGAGATCTAAGATCGAGCGATCGGGGCCCAAAATTTGGAAATTATATTTTCAATGTTGCACCAACTTCCGCTTCTCTCCCTAGTCTGTGAAAAAACAGAGTATAGAATAGAAATCTCAAAATACAATAAAAAATGTTCAAGTGAACCAGCTGAAGCTGAAGTGGGTATAGCAAGGATCTCATAGATATAACGTTTCTCAAAAAACCTGTACGTGTAATTTTACTGGTTTTATTCAATATGTAATTTAATGTATTTATGTAAGAGTGGTTCATTATGTTTGTACTGTAGCAGCACGACATTGAGGTGTATAGTAGGAGTGACGGATGGGTTCAAGTTGGGTCAAGGATAGGCTCCGAGCCCCTTCTTGTTTACTATGGTGACGGACAGACTGACCGATGAGGATAGGCAGGAGGATGTTGTTAGATGACATTGTCATCTGTAGTGAGAGCAGGGAGGTTGAAGAAAAACCTGGAGAGGTGGAAGTATTTGCTGGAGTGAAGGTCCGAGGCAGCAAGACAGAATACACGTGTGTTAATAAAAGGCAGGCAGGTTTGTGACATAAGAGTAGCAGCAGGAGTGAAGGGAAAGGTTTCCAAGATGGTAGTTAGAGCAGCTCTGCTGTCTGGTTTAGGGACGGTGGCTCTGACCAACAGTCAGTTGGCAGAGCTGGATGTGGCAGAGTTGAGGATGTTCAGATGTTCTTAAGGAGTGATGAGGATGGATAAGATAAGAAACAAGCAAATCAGAGGGACAGCCCCGGTTAGACGTTTTGGAGACAAAGTAAGAGAGGCCAGATTGAGAGGGTTTGGAGATGGGCCTGACATGCAGGAGAAAAAGGGAATGATGTGTGGAGAGAGGACATGCATTTGGTTTGTGTGACATAGGAAGAGGAAGAACACATACTGTTTCATTTAAATGCAATATAATACTATCCATTTTAAAAGCCATGCATGCAGCTCATTATCCTTTAAATTATCATTAGCATTTTTCTCTCAGAGCCAAGAGCTAGGCCTTATATTCATTTACCACAAGCATCTGCTAACTATTTTAGTATTTAGTCTCCTCATTAGCCATAAAAGACTGTAAGCAGGTGCCTTTCGGATCACAGAGAGCAGAAACTTTCTCTTCTCACACTTGTGAGTTCTGAAATACTAACAATCCAAGAGTCACACCTTGCCTGATGTGAAAATGAACCAGGTGAGCAGAGGTGACAAAGTAAGGCCACGTCTATTTCAAGATCTGTCTTTGATTCTCACTCAGCTGCTGCCATCATCTATTGTGCAATCCCACCGTTGTTGAGAGAGGAAGAATTTTTCTATCTCTATTATGTGACTATTGGGAGCAACTCAAAATATTTGATGTGATGATGTCGCTGGAGGAAAAGTCAAAGCACTAGCAGAGCTTTTACAATCCAACCTTAACCGGATTTCGTAGCTATCCATTGCGCCTGTGACCTTTCACTCAAAACCTCAAATGTCAACCTCATGGTGATGCTGGGGCATCATTATTTTGTTTCATTCTATTTTTAGCAGCCCATCCTATTTTGCGCTTATAAATAGTATAGATAAAAACCGTTGGACTGAGAACTTTTTTTACTGGCACTGCTACAATGTAAAAGTGGAATCTTTAAATCTCACTACAAATAAATCTCACTGTAAATCTAATTTGCCACCTTTAGCTCCAAATGTTAGAACTAAATCTAGGTGGTTTTCAAAAATACATGTAACTTTACCGAATGGTTCAAAGTAAAAACCAATGATGTCGAAAGTTATTATATTAGGTAACATCTGTTTTGGTTCTCCGGGTAGACGCGACATTCGCTCACTTAGGCTTCTCGAACACGGAAGACAAAAACTTTTGATTAGCTACAAAAACTCCGCCCCCAGTCTCTGACATCACTGCTTCTTGCCTTTGACCTAGTTTTTTGCTGTAATTAAGCTCCCGTTATTAGGGGCCAGGGCCATTTTGTCTGCGCTGGCAAAGCTAAGAACCGGCTCCAAGTTAAATACTGGCCCAGATCTATCTCTTTTTTTCTTTGGAACCTCTGCTGACATCAGTGTAAATTTGCATCTTTTCTAAACATTTAGGTTCTACATTTAAATGTTAAATGTGGAAGGCGAAATATGGCAAAATGTCACGACCCCAACCATATGAGCCGATTTGGTGTGAGTGTTTTGTGAAAAAGCTCCCCCTAGTGGTTAAATATGAACTATTTTAGTGAAATGTGACACACAAGATAGATCTCCTTGAGTCGATTCATATGGACCAATTTGGACCAACGGTTGAGAAATTATGCCACTATCCAAAAATGAAGGACATGTCGCGTTGATGTTGACCCCAAACTTAATGACACAATAAATTCCTGGGGATCAGGTTGTGTTATTTGCATTATTCTGAAATTCAGATTTCACATTGCCCCATTGATTACATAATTTAGGTTACACAGCCGAAGATGTCAGACATGTGTTGTGCGGTGTAATATAGGAGTAGGTAGCATGCAGCAGATCTATTTCAAGCTCAGCCTTAAGAGCTGCTGTCCAGCCCTCTGTTGCTTCGCTAATTAAACTGCGTCAGTCTCTCAGTGCCACCTCCAAATGCCAGAAATAAATATATGCTGGCTCATGGTTTTAAAGGCTAAAAAATATTGGTCTCCCTGGAAGCTGAGAGTGAGGCGTCCCAGAAACTCTGTCTGATTCAGGCTGTATTTTTTGTGTGGATAGAGGCAAAGGACTGCAGCAACAAGGTGAATAACAAATGTGACAAGACTCTGCAAAGAAGAACTACGTGGTGAAATCACAATCCTCCCTTTTCCCTGACCTGTCTGTGAAGGCCAGGCTGTAATTGGAAGAGCAGAGCAGAACAGATTGTACAAACACTTTCCTGCAGATACAAATGTGAAGGTTGACTTAAAAGAGATGTTGTCTGATTTAAACTGCATGTCTGAAACAGACAGAGAATGACTTTTGAATGCATTAGAATGGTTTTCACTCTTTACACCAATCATGATTAATAAAGCATGCGCTTCTATGGGTTTTCT
The DNA here is from genome assembly GCA_009660295.1 of Lophius piscatorius. Classification (NCBI taxonomy): domain Eukaryota; kingdom Metazoa; phylum Chordata; class Actinopteri; order Lophiiformes; family Lophiidae; genus Lophius; species Lophius piscatorius. Next base: position 53,393 of record VRLP01001061.1, on the reverse strand, counting down.
AAACAAAGAACATTTTAACCAATAACTGTCTAAATGAAAAATTGTACTCGGTTTCGAAAATACTTTTCTGTCTCGTTTCTTAAACTTGCAGTCCTTAAAATTTAGGGCTACCTCTTTGAATAAATAGAGAATATCTGAATATCTTATTCTATCTTTTAGTGAAGTGGAAATAAAGGGATTGGTTTAGGGTCCAGTTCAGTTATTCCTCCCACTAAGGTTTATGAAGACATAACATTTTTAAATAATCCATGAAACAGTTTCTGAGTTGTCCCGTTAACATGGAGGAACTGTGGTGATGAAGATTCAGTAATATCCTCGACTTTTCAGGGATTTAATAAAGACCAAAGATAGGCCGGTCAAAGAATTGGGGAACAGAATGAAACACTGATTCTAAAACACTGTGCGTATTTTTTGTGTGAAGGGGTAATTCAGTCAACCATATCTGACCCCGACTAACTGTCCCCACTAGAGATATGTCCACCTGTGTCAGCCAGGGAAATCCACAGCTACAGGGAAGAGTAGCATAACATGAATTTGTGACCTGGAACGTTTTGATTGACCTCGGGCGTATTTGGGATTAAAGTGTAGGGATAATGTGTGCTACAGAGCTGAGGAGGATGTGTGTGTGTGTGTTTTGGGATGTGATCTGGGTGTTAGAGTAATCCTGCTTGCATCTGTGTATAAATCTGTGTGTAGACCCACACTGATAGCCAGAAAAGAAATGACTGTTTCCGAGTGGAGATATTAAGTCATAAGTTATGCAAGGACATGCACACCATCCCACTACCACTATCTCTCATTCTCCTGCTCCCTCTCACTCCCGCATGTAAAGCGTGTCAATGCCCTGAAGCACTGAGAAATGATGATAACATGATGACCGCCATCCATCCCACACGCAAAAGCTCAAATGAACTCAGGACTTCCAGCCTGTCAATGTTCCAAGTATTAAAGCTAAATGGATTCTATAAGTCTTGGAGGAATGCAATCAACTGTCTGCCCTCTGCATAAGAACATTACAAAAATATTTACCATAGCCAATCTTTGGCCGCCTTCAAAAAGGCCAATGATAAATGCAAGACTCCTCAGTGTCCAAAAAATTAAAGGTGCATCAGAACACAGAGACGACACTGTCATCAGAAATACAAACCACGTTCCAATAACCACAGACTGACCTGTCGGCAGTCCAGACCAGCCCGCCATTGAAAAAGCGTGGTGACCTTTGAATAAGGTAGACATCCAGCTGTCGTGGATCTGAAATCTTCTATCAAGCGAGAAAAATGGCACTGAAAAGAAATGCTACCTTTTGGCTCTGCAGTGTTTACGTTTATTCTTACCGTGAAATCTTGCCAAAAAAAAGAAAGTAAGCATAAAGGGAGAACTCGTGAAACCAACCATCTATCCAGTTCACCTGGGAAAAGCCACTCTCTAGGCCACAGACAGCTGCTGGAGTCAGCGCTCCTCCAAAGAGGAGACGGCGTAGCGAGAACTTGGACAACGGGTGCTTTTAAACTCACAGCTGAAGATGCCAGCCTCTCTCCCTGTGCAGCTGTTGGTCACCTGCCATGTTGAATCTCCTGAGCAGACTGCAGCCCCCACCATTTTCCTCTCAAGGGTCTTTATGTTTTTGCTTTGATGCTTTTACCATGCTAAATAATAATTATGATCCTCCATCTAATGAAACTCCTCTTTGAAGGTTAGACATGTTTGCTGCTGGTCGGTACGGTGCATCATCTCTCCTACAAACGCGACAATCTGACAAAAAGAGACAAAACAAAAAGAGACAATCTGCTTTGTGTCCATTTTGATTCCACTGTTTTATGTTTTTCTATCTGTTCAACTACTTCGTTTGACGATGAGCAGACTCTTCCATGGGCTCCTGTTCCTGGTTGTCTCTCCCAGTTGGGAGACGGGGTGAAGACCCCACTTAGCATGACAGCCTAGTGACGCACTGAGCACCCGTCAATCAAGCCCTTAAGAAAGCTTGTGCACACTCAACAGGCACATGTTTGGGGATTAGGTGTCGTCACACCAAGGGCCGTCATCATGGCTGGAATGTGGACAGGGTTTCCTCTTATCAGGCAACTCAAATTAGGCAGGGAGATGAGAAGGGAAGTCAGGTGTCGCTGTGGCTCAAAGGTCAACGATACCAGAAAAGCTTCCACACTCATACAGCAGCTGTGCGTCATAAACAAGAATCTGATCTGAGCTCAGGTTCAGAGGTCAAATCTCACATTTGGTTTGGGAATCCTGGTTGTTGATGATTGTAATGAGTGAAGCTTTGGTCCTGAAATTGTTCCAATGATTGATATCTGCATTCAGCAGCAGCTCCTCCTCCTACACTCTGTGTCTTTGACCAAGGTGAAACACGACTTCATTGTATCTTCTTTCTGTCCATGTCGGACTGAGAGATATGGAGACTGTATGTTACTGGAGCGGCAGGTGGAATTTAGCCTCAAAATCTACACTGCCCTCCACACACTGGTAATTTTAAGGAACTCACATTTGGTTGCTTCGGTATTCTTTCGTCAGCCACGAACCTGTTAAAGAAAATGACCTTACATCATTTAATTAGTGCAGAAAGATGGCTCCACTTACTCAACCTGTTCTTCTCTCAGACTTAAATCATCTTTCTTTCTTTTGTCCTTTGATAATCGTCCCTTTGGGAACATTTTTAGGGCATTAAATCATATCCTCTAACTTGTTCTGCTCATTGGTGATTTTAAGCTAAGTCTCCCCTGAATTGCATTCCCAAAGTAAATATCGAATAGTTTCATAAGTATTACATGTATTTGCATCTAATACTTATAATACTCGTTGGACAGTTACGACCTAAAATGATTTACTGTACTGTTACCATGAGGGAGTAATCTGTAATTAAAATAGCAAAGGAAAGTTTGGCATCTTCTCAGAACTGACATGGCCACCAGGGGGCCCCAATGAGTATCTGAAATGTTATTGTAAAGGTGCGCTCACATCATTTTAGTTTACTCAAATGTCCTCCATACAGAGCGGTATTAGTTTGCATCGGCCGCTGGAGGAGAGACTGAGTCCATCTCATCTCTTAATTGCTGTCGTCCCTAACACCCTGGCGGCTAATAACTGCAGCGTTCTGGAGACCCCACTGAGCTCGAGCAGATGGAGGGGGAGAGAGAACTTCTCTGCTCACAGCCAGGCAGAACAGACAGGGCTCAACTAGGCCTTTCTTGACCATCTGGCCTATTTAAAAACAAAAAAAACAACAAAAAAAAACACACTACACACACATACAAACACTTTATTTTTGTACAAACACAGGCCTGGTAACACCCTGTTCCCAGTCAAGGCTGATTTGTAAGAACATTAATCATCATCATCATCGCCTCGCTCGATCCAAGAGGTTCTTTACCTTTAGCCACCAGCTACCTGCTAGAGGAAGAACCGATTTTGTGCTGCTGCCCACCTGACAAAACAGCACCTGCTCTTAGTGTTAGGCTTATTACTGTAACGTGTCGTAGGAGGCTGGCCAGATAAAGCAGCGTCGACTCTGTAAATAGCAACACATGAGTGTAAATACACACAGACTTAAGCTGGTCGTCGAACGGAACTGCTCTCCGTGGAACATATGGGCTGATGAGGATCAATGGCAGATATGGGCCAGTATTAGCACCGACACTAATCGCCTAAGTTTCTAAGATGCCCTTCTCTCTGTTGTGGTTGGACACTCACTAGCTGACCTCAATCCTCCCTCAAAGTTTGACCAGCAAAGTCTGGGTTTATAGTCACCTGCTGACCTTTAACCCCTTGTGATATTGACCAGACTGAGACAAAAGAAGAACATTTACGGTTTGTACTGAGAATCTGAGGGAATACTACACAATATAACAGAATATAACATGGTGTAAGGCTGTATTCTTAGCAGAAAACACAGCATTACCCCATTACAGTATGTCAAATATATTAAAGCAGAAAACCTGTGACTGTAAAACTCAAGTTAGTTGTTTAAGAATCACTTCAATGTCCTCAACAAGGAAAAAGATATGAAAAAAACGATACTTTACATATTTCATATTTTTCTGTTTCTATTACTTAGCGCAGCCTTTTGGTAAACATGCATTTTGAAAACTATTTGACCCTGTAAGACTTTGTTTTGGTTTTATCAAGTTCACTTTAGTTAGTCTTCACGTGCTTTAATATGCCAAAAAAATCTTACTTATCGAAAAAGGGCTTTCTCAATAGCCAAGATTAACGTCTCCTCCTCAGTGGCCCCCTTGACAAGAGTCGTCCTCCAGGGCTCCATCCTTGGACCCTTACTCTTTAGTATATACATGCTGCCACTGAGTCATATTATAAACATGTTCTGTCGCATTTTTAAATAAGTAAAAGAAACTCAAATCGAGTAGAGCCAAACAGTTAAGAGGGACATTAAAGTGTTAATATGCACTTGCAACAAATTAATTAATGATAATTAATCACCAATAATTCTAAAATCTTGTGTCACAGTGTTGAAAATTTAGTTTCATATCAGTACATTTTCTTTGTGTGCAGCTAATCAGGTTCATTTTTGATTTAGCCTTAGTTTTGAACCAACTGTCCATTTTAGTTTCTAATATATTTAGTTAACATTATCCTGTTTTGGTCAGGTTTTAATCAACTTTTTTAGTCAATTTAAAATTGGACCATCTCAGGTGATTATGAACATTTCAATGTATTTGATACAAACCCACAATCTCACATTCTCACTCTGCCAAAAGGCAAAGGAATCCAATCAAAGCCAACAAAACACAGGAAATAACCAGAATATTCGGATTATACATTAAAAAAAAAAAAGTGGAATATTTTCTGTCATCTTTCGTGCAGACAAATGAAACAAAGACATTTTTTACATTACTTTATTTCTCGTGTTTTTATGTCAACAATTTTTTATCTGTCAATTTAGCCACAATTAGTTTTTAATAAAAGCGAAAGCTGACCTTTTTTTGCTATAGTTTTCATTTTTTTAAATGAATGCTGGTTTTTAAAAACAGCTTGTAATTTAAAAGTTTGCATTGGAAACTTCAGCTCATAGAAGAAGCTGCTCAAAAAGAAAATAACAACAACAACAATACCAATCAGAGTCATTTCAGAAATATCTTTTCTGCTTTAAATTGGACTTGTTGATATGTTTATGTGTTACTAACTAACTAACAAATAACTAAATGTGTCTTTATAAAATTCATGATTACATGAATATTTCATTATACGCATGCATGATACTTTTACCTCACCTTTAAGAGTCCCTAAAGCAAAAGTAAACTCAACCTATTTTTACAAGTTCATCAGTAAATAAGGAGACAAACATTCCCATTCATTTCTCACAATTATTCAATTAAGCCTCCAAAATATATTTTATTTATTCCTGTTCAGGCTCCTTAAAAAGAGAGAACTATGATCAGTTTCTCTGCCAGCCCAGAAAATTTCTGCTTTTTAAGTGAAGCCGTGATCAAACCAACAAAATAATTCATGACGCCTTGGAAATCAAAGAGATGGTTAGACGGAGCGAGCAGCTTTTTCATTTCTGTGTCCGGTGTCAATCAAACCCTCTACGAGAAAGTTACTGTCTGTTATCTGTTAATCAGCATGTTTGTCTCTCCACCTTTAAACTGAAATCAGTCCTGACTGGATATGATGGAAGCAGGGTTGAGTCGTTATTAGTGTTTTTTCAATTTTTTGTTGAAGTGAACAATGCTAGTTTTCAATAAAAACACTGATTTTGTCAAAATCGCTGTCTGGGGTCACAATCCCATTTTTGGCACATTTTAGCTCCATTATCGATCCAACTGGTCCAAACGGAGAGACCTACTGGTCCTATCAACAGTAGAATTATTCCAACAATAAAGAAGGATACTTAATTTACACAAATCAACATGTTTCAGTTGAATTTTAAATATATTAGTAATAATAAAAAAAAAAAAATTGGTGAATGTCTGCTTCTACATTAGTACCGGAAGTGTAAGACCTACTTTGTCCAACAGGTTTTTAAAGTGCACAATGCTAGATTTGGATCAAACCATTGTTTTATGACAATGCATAAAGCTCCCTCCAGTGAACATAGCTGGTATTTTGCAGCCCAAATCCCATTTTTGGCACAATTGGCCTTCCAGTTGTGCCAAATGGAGCAATCTGAAGTTATTTAAAGTTTATTTTAGGATATAATTCAGTTAAAATCACCTGGGAGCAGGACAGGTAAACGGTTTGATCACTGCTGCGTCTCCTCAACATGCTCATACTTCAGAATGGACATAAATTAAACAGAATTATTTTCTGTCTTACATGCGTGCTGTTGTGCCTCAGCACAGAGCCGACTGCTGTCTGCCAGTTATACTGAGGCAAAATGTCTCCTGCAGAAACTCAAGTATCACTAGATTGATGGTAGAATCTGGAATGCTGCTCATCTTACCCGCGCACACAATGTGCTTTAAAAACAAGAGAGATTTAGAGTTAATGCAGATAAGTCCAGTTAACCTTTGTCAGGTCACGATCTCCGTCTCAGTATCCCTGGGTCAGGCCTGTCCTTCACAGCCGCTCCTTGCCTCTCATGAATGTTTGATGGCGCTGCCAGCTGCTCTCTGTTTCTGAGCGAGGCACGTGTTCCTGCTCACAAACACAGACCTGCTCTGTTCCTGGCCTCAGAGTCCTCGCTAAAACAACTGCAGCACAAATGTGTATGTATGACTGATGAAAAGAGGCTCTTCTGTGATGGGGTCTGTGTTTTGGAGGAATAATGATCTGCTAGAAAAGTCGGGGATAAATTGGGGGACCTTTTATTGCTAAAGTTTTTGGGCCATCATTTTTCAAAACTGTTTTCCAGAAATTAAAACTCAAAAACTATTTTGTGGATAATTTTCAAAGAACTGGATTGATTTTGGGAAAGATCAATCGCATAATATCGCCACTAGACAGAGCTTAATCCCTAAGAGTTTTGTGTGCCATAATTTGTCAACCAGTGATCCGATTTAGTTTAAATTTGGTGCATATGAATCAACTCGAGAAGATCTATCTTAAGTATGGCCTATTCTACTCCAATAGATCATATTTTAATCACTAGCAGGAGCTTTTTGCCCCAAAAAAAATCCTGTTTTTCCGACATCATTTCCCCAACCATAGTTCCAATTTAGTCCAATTTTCATGCCTATGAATCGAATTAAGGATATATATCTTGTATATATCGTATTTTACATTAGGAGTTCATATTTTATTCATTAGGTTTAGCCTTTTTTTTTTTTACAATAGCGCTGTGTTGGATTCATAACTTCCTTTAAAGTTGGTCTGATTTAGTCCAAATTTGGTCTATATATATCTATATATAGATATAGATATATATATATAGATAGATATATAGATAGATATAGGGACGACAGAGTAGGCCTAGTTCCACACTTGCAGTGACAATGCTGTTTTATATGTATAGACAGTCACTGTCAGTCTAAACGCAGCAAAAAACATTCATTTCATAAATGAAGAGAGGACAACTTCCCCTCCCACTCAAATCACCCTGACAGTGTTTTTGTGCACACTCATTTCATTTTCTACAGGCTTCTTTGTCTATTCTGTTTGTTTTTCTCAGTCAGAGGCATACATTTACAGGCAGCTGTTCTGGCTGAGGGTGACAGTGGGTGAGTGGGCACACATAAACATTCATCATGGGTGACTACAAACCTGGCTCCATTTAAAAAAAACAACCCAAACACATTTCTATCTCCTCCACCTCAGTGAGAGCTTCCACCTGTCCAGACAGCATGAGGGTTCTCTGATCGAGCCATATGCCTCCTCTGCATCGTCAGAGCAACAATCTCAAGACCATCATGCACCTCTCTCCTATCATGCAAATGAGGCAGGGAGGCAAACCAGTGGCCTGCAGGCAGCCAGTATGCAAAGCAGAGCCTTCATGCTGGCCCAATGCTTAATGGACAAAGTCTTTATTTATTACCGATGTATGTGTTTGTGTCTGTTTGCAGAACTACTCGATAAATTACAAATGGATATTTTATTACATTTTTTTGGCACAGGTAGGTTAAAAGATTATATTTTGCATACAGATACAGTTACAGATAATGAATTTCTCAGTGCAGGACAAGGAGGATTTGTTTTTAACTTTTGTGGTTATAATCCTTAAAACCCTAAATTAAAGGATGAAATTTTAAATTTTCTTTTTCTTGTTTTGTTTTTTAATTCTGACTCTATTCTCATAATTCTGACTTTAAATTCCGAAATCTGACTTAAATCACAGTAAAGAGCTACATGATACATTTTTAAAGGTAAGGCAAGGTACCTTCATTTTTTATATAGCACATTTCAGCAACAGGGGAATACAAAGTGCTTTACACAAACAATCAAGAGCATGCATCAAAGTGCAAAAGAACATTCAGCGATAATTAAAAACGTTATAAAAAATATTAAGAAAGATTTGAAAATGTTTCCAATTAAAGTCAGAATTCCAAGTATATAGCCACATGCGAGGAAGACCTTGAAATAAACCACTATCAGCGAAATGTTGATTCTATTGAACCAAACTAATAGTAATAACAACATGATTCCAAATTCTAAAGGTGGGTTTGGTAACGAAGGAGTCAACGTATCGTGGAACTATTGCTTTCAGTTGCAATGACTGATGGGGAAGTTGTGATGCAGCGACACAGGTTGGCATTCTCTAGTTAGAGACGCCTGCATAAAATAATTAAAATTGATTCCTCCAACTGAGGATATATTGACCATCCATTATGAGAGCAACAGTGAGGACTAGTGACGGATGGGTTCAAACTGGAGGTGGGACTGCACCAAGGATCAGCTCTGAGCCCCTTGTCTTCTGTGGTGATGGACAGGTTGACAGACGAGGTCAGGCAGGAGTCTCTGTGGATTATGATGTTGTTGGAGGACATGTGATCTGTAGTGAGAGCAGAAGGAAGAAAACCTGGAGAGGATGTGTGAGAATGAAAGGGAGGCGGAGGCTTAAATTACAAAGGCTTAAACCTTGGATCGGGACAGTGTTGCATTTGTTATATTTACAAAGAGTGTAAAGGGAGGTGATATCAGCTCTCTGATGGACAGAATAAAATGGAAACAGCCTACACAATATGATTTTTTTTTTTCTCCTACGACCTGTTTATCTCTTTCCTCTCCTCCAGCTCTGTCCAGGCTACATGCAGACAGAAGTGGGTCATGGGGAACCTGAGGCCAGCAGCTCCAGAGTCGGGACCTTGAGGCCTTCCATGGGATTCAAACATCAACCTTTGCTCAGATCGTGATCTATAACAGTCAGCAGAGCCGTTTATATGAATGATGACTCATCGGTAAATAACACACTTTTTTAATCACACCCTCTGAATATTTATTTATCAATGAACAAAATATTCAGTTGTACAATCTTTATTGGTATATATTGTGTAAATCATGAACACACTGAGGACTTGATTCTTATTTCTACCTCCACTGGTGGATCTTGTCAGAACCTGCTTCTCAAATGGAGGAAGTTTAGAACCTTATGAGTTTATTTTTCTCCAGAGAGGAAATGACAGTGGAAATGAAGTCTGGGAGAATCCTTGAGAATCAGTAACCAAATGTCAGTAACGGGCTTCTTTGCTTGTGACCGCTTAGAGTCCTGGATGAGCAGAGTCGATGGTCACATCACCACGTTACCTGATGCTGAATCTGCTGCCTGCAGCAGACATTTGGTGGTGGAACTTCTAAGTTAACAGTTAGCTTAAAGGTTGCTCTCCGTGTTTTTAGCACTTTCTCATCTACCAAATCTACCACTATGTTCATTATATCCCCCAAAAAGTTGAGGATATTATTGTTATTAATGCCCCGATCAATTGATTGATTGACTGGACTGACATTGGGAAAGGTCAGTCTCGAATTTCGGCCACTTGGGGGAGGTTCATATCCCAAACTATAGTTTTGGGCCATCATTTCTCAGGAATTGCTACGTTTCGAAGAGATGTTTTTCTTTATCCATCTTATTTTAATAGTTCATATTTTACTTGTTAGGGGGAGCTTTATTTTCTCTTACAAACAGTTTTTCTGACAGAAATGGTTTTATTTGACAAATACAATCAGGGGGTTTGCTTGTATAACGCAGGGGATTGGAGGCTTTTCGGGGGCGATAGCGTAGGACTAGTAGCAGATTTATTGAGTCCACAGATTTAACCCGATACCTACCTCAATACTTTCACTACCCACTATACGAGACCAAACAAGGACACAGGAAGTCGAAGCAGTGGGCAGGAGGACGGAAAACAAAAGGCTAGACAGAAAATCCAGATTCACTCAACACACACACACACACACACACACACACACACACACACACACACACACACACACACACACAAACACACACACACACACACAGACTCTACGCTGGGAGGAGTGACTCTCCAGAGTGGACACAGCTAAAGTCGACTCTTTTTTACCTTCTCTTCCAGAACAGCAGTGCTCCCTGCAGGCTGCAGCAGAACATCCAGGCCAGACAACGAGGCCTTGAAGGCACTGAACAGAACACAAAGTGGAACAGATTCTAGTTATTCAGTCTGAATGGGAGCTGCTTGAAAGCCAGCCGTTATCAAGGGTGAACATTGTGTGTTGCTGTGATTCCTCTGAATGTATCTGGGCCATAGAAGAACATGGTTACATATCCAGGGTTCCGATCTCAGCCTGAGGACTGAATGTTCAGAACGAAAATAAGTTTATTACTAACTTGCAGAATACAATTTATGTACTAACCAGAGATGCACTTAATACAATTAGACTTAACGATACCGGGCTTATACTGACAACCATACAGAACCTATAACTTTAATTAACATTGCTGCTTTTTGGTCAGGTTTTTATATAGTTATTATTTTATTTTTTATTGATGCTTTTATCTGCTTTTACTTTGTAGCACTTTGAGATTTGATCCAAATGTAAAGTGCATTATAAATTAAATGTATTATTATTATTATTATTAATTATACAAAATAGTTTAAGTATATTTGAATTATACTTGGATGTAATATTTTGACTGGTATGTAAATAATTATATCCCTAAAAAGTCGGGGGTTTATTATGGAATAGCAATCACAGATGCAAATCCTTCATGGTTACACAATAACTCAAAAACCATTTCATGAATCCTCACATTTAAACTCACATAGACCTTAGTCTGAGAACTGGATTTTGATTTAACTCCTATTTGTCATATTTTTCTGTAAATGATCATATTTCACTCACCAGAGGGCTTTTCTGTAAAAAAGAAAGAAACAAAAAAAACATATTTTTACCTGTAACTTTCCAACGACTTGTCTGATTACGTCCAAATTGGCTCATACGAATCTACACTGGAAGATCTATCTTGCATATATATATATTATTTCACTATAATAGTTCATATTTTACTCACTAGGGGGAGATATTGTTGAGAACACTGTTTCTTATTTGTAACTTCCCAACCATATGTACGATTGTATCTAAATTTAGCCCATGTGAATTAATAAAAGGAACTCGGTCTTCTTTTATTCTTGAGTTCGGAAAATCCTGAACTTATTCTGAATTTATTCTGAAAATTCTGAACTTATTCTAAAACTTTTGGCCTTTTTTTTATCCAAGGCGTTTAGTTTAGTGTATTGTAACAAAACTTAGATGTAAACTATATATTTAGAGTTATACCTAGAGTTTAATTTCAGGTATAATTATCTAAAAGTGGCCCAATTTATTCCATAGAGGTATTACAATAATACAATTGAAAGTAAACTCTTATTGCATTTATACTATGATAATAATAGTATTCTGTACTTCATTTATCACACGTTACGCTCTACATACATACATACACTACCTTGTGAAATTGATCTCTGCATTTGACCCATGCTTGAAGGAGCAATGGAAGTGTAATAATAGTAGTATGCCCCTTCTCCATGAATTGTGTTATATCATATTACGTTGTATTACGTTGTATATCCTATTTTACAATATATGTTTGTAATATGATATCCAGTTTATATGATATTCCAAATGATTATACATTCATCTCCCTTCAGCTCCCTCGTGATGCGTCTCGTTGATGGATGATGAAGGAAAATAGAGTGATGACTGTCCTCTGTGTGTTACATAACTTAGTGCCTGAGGAATAGACTCAGTGGGATGATATTCACGGTTTAATGTTGCTGAAAATGATGACTGGGAAAGCTCATCAGAAGGACCAGGCCAGATGTAACAGTGTGTGCTTCATGGTCATGGGGTGCATCATTAGATTACGTCTGCAATGAATGGGACAACATCCCATCAGCGGTTTGTACAGATGACAGGTCGATGCACACAGTCATCCACGACAAAAATAGGAATGTTAAACAGAGCAAGAGGCCAAGGGCTGTGCATGTGTGCCTGAGTGCATGTGTGTGTGTCTGTGGCTGTGCGTGTGTGCGTATGTATGTGTGTGTGTGTGCCTGTGTGTGTGTGTGCGTGTGTGCATGTGGCTGAGCGTGTGTGCGTACGTGTGTTTGAGTGAGCGAGTCAGTTTAGATGAGCTGAGCTCGTTCTTTTTTCTGTCTGCTCCTCTCATCGGAGCACTTCTCATGAGGTTAACTCAAAAACATGGATTTCATTGCATAAATATATCGGACGAGGATGAGATAATGATGAGGCTGAGAATGATGGGGGTGAGGAAGAGAGGTAGACGAGCTGATGGATGAGCAGCACTGGGGACAGAGAGGAGAGTGTAAGCTAAGAGTCATTCATCCAGCGGAGCTCAGGGGATCCAGAAGACCGGAGGAGGACAGATTGCATCCATCGACCAACATCGCCTCAGGCTAGGAGGCAACAGGGTGAGGAGGCCAATTAGTCCATCCCAAAATGCTGACGCTCAAAAAAGGGCTGGCAGAGGACAAGTCTCTGAGTGGCTTTTATTAATGTTTTAATAATGTTTTCATACTATTTTATTCACAGGTACATTTTTGCCATTATCAGTAACAGTGAACAGGATAAGTGGAATGACCTGATCATAACTATCAAATATTCATTTCTTTTATATGATTAATTAACTCTTTAATTAACCCTATTTTTAGCTTAACTACTTTTTTTGTCCTCAACATGCTGGGAGGATATATTTTGTTTACACAGCGGACCATTGACATCAGAACACATCTAGCAGAACATTCTATAGTGTGGCCTGAGAGCATGTGCCAAAACCGTCGCTGGATCCACCTCAGAACGCAATTTTGTCACCCAGTGGTGACAAAATATAAACCTTGGTGGAGGTAATAAAATAACTTCCTGACCTTTGACCTACTCTCATTATAACTCAGGATATTTTTCTCCTAAATTGTAAAGCTTGTTTACACAGTGACATAATAGCATATGATATGATTTGAGGTTGAAATGACAAATTTCCCCACAGAAATGTACATTTTCACAGTAATCCTTTTGGTTTCTTTCAAATCTAATGTGAAAAGCCAAAAATGTCTGGACTGAGGCTCAAAGATTAACTGTTGCTATGTTATATACTGATTCAAAATGTTGCCAATACATTTTGCCAAACGTCATCATAACATGGCTCTTTTGCCTAAATATAGGGATTTAGGAGCTCAAATAAAAACTCTTCCCCAAAAGAAATGACAAAGAAGAAGAAGAAAAAACTTATTGGATACGAAAAATAATAAACACAGAGCTGGATTGTCTCCTTCCTCTTTGCCTCAGTCAGCTGGTTGGATAAAAAATGAGTGTGTAACCTTTGTCCCTGAACCATTCATGATGTGTGTGTGTGTGTGTGAGTGTGTGTTCAGTAATGTTTGAGTGATGTGTGTATCCCTGACTAAGCAGGGTGAGGAGCAGTAGATACACACTGATAAAAATCCTGCCGGTCAGTGAATTCCACACAGACGTGTGCTGGAGCTGGAATATCATGAGAGTATGATGGTTCATGATAGCGTCACGCACCATCAGCACTCACACACACACACACACACACACACACACACAGGGGAATGACACAGAGGAAGAGGGGGTGATGAGGAATCGGGATCAGATCAGGTTTGTGAATCTGAGGGGACTTCCAGCAGAGAGTTTATCCTGAGATGACAAGATGTGTGACATAATGACACCGCCGACATCAACACCTACTTAATGCTGAGTGTCGTTTCTCCTCCGGAATGTGTGAACGTTTGAGAGTTATCAATGATTAATATTGAAGGGGTGAAAATGTGGCTCTCAGCAAAGTCAGCAACCGCCTCATTACACCGGTGTGAACTTCTACACTCACATCAACCCTTGTTCTACAACAGGATCAAGCCTCAGAGCAGCTCCATGGTACTGGGAACAGACATTTGGGTTTAATGGGTTATCCTGAGCACCTGCTTCCTTAACAAGCTCAACAGAACCAGGAGGTTCTGGTCATTGTAAGATTGTAGCTCTGTTAACATACTAGCGGTATATATGGGACATATTTTTTATCGTAGAGTACAGAATATTGTTAATTTAGTTCTTGAGGAGCAGTGTGTAAATCATTTGAAGCACCTGGGGAGCAAAATAGTTCTCAGGGTTCTGCTCAAGGAGCCTTCAACAACTAAGACTCACCTCAACTCGACTTACCTCGACGTTCGGACTGTGAGAACTCAGTTTACCGGAGTGAAATTCCTTGTATGCATATACATGGCCAATAAAGCTGATTCTGATTCTGAAGGGTAGCCTTGGGAATTGAACCACTAACATCGACATCCTGAGCTACAACTGCACAAAAACGGAATTTTTGGCTGCAAAATTTTGACAGAATCGGAAACATGATAGGGAGGTAAGGGTAAAAAAAATATCCTTGCGTTGATTCATATGCAACAAATTTGGACAAAATCAGGCCAACGGTTGAGAAATGATGACCCAAAACATTTGTAGATAAAGCTCCCTCTAGTGGTTGTAATATGGAACTCACCTTCCCCATAATCAATCTAGTTCTTCCTCACACAAAGGTATGTGTGGGTATAGAATTTTAAAACGATCCATGAAATGGTTTTTGAGTTATCACGTTAACAGGAAGGAGGAGAATAGTGTATTCTCCTCTTTGTGCCAGAGGAGATGAAACCCTCCCTCATCATCCAGCCATTATTATGTGAAGTTACTTTATCACCCCCGCCAAGGCCAGGAATTTGTCAGCATTACACAGATAGACCAACAGACCAACTCTTGACTCTTTCAGGCTTGGTTGCGGGGTCATGGGAATTTGTCCATCCAGTTTATCCCGGGGAGTGCTGTGGGGGGTACTGGCAACCATTACTACGGGCCATCCGGTCTCTATAGTAGCAAAGTGAAGGTTGTGTCCGTAGGCCAGGCAGAAAAAATCCCGAGGTAGACCAAGAACTCGCTGGATGGTATGTATTTTCACATCTGGCCTGGGAACAACCCAGAATGAGCTGGAGAGTGTTGCTATGGATTTGGATTTCTGGAAATCCCTTCTGAGCCTGCTGACACCGTGACCCGGTCCCAGATAATGGATGGATTACTTAGATATGAAAAGACAATGGTTGAGGATGATGACGGATGGGTGTCTATGGATAGATGGATAGAATGGATGATTTTAGATGATGAATGGAAGATGATGACGGCTAAGCAATAGATGGTGGATGGATTATAGATGATTGATGGATGGTCGATGATGGATGAATGCTAATGGATGGATGATGACAGATAGGCAATGGCTGGTAGATGGATTATGGATGATGAAGGGATAGATGATGATAGATGGACAATAATGGATAAATGGATGGATGATGATTATGATGGATAGATGATAATGGATGGATGATGTCGGATGATGATACATGGACGATACTGGATGGATGAAAATCCACGGACGGTAATGGATGAATGGACGATGATGGAAGGAGATTATGGTCATAGATAATGGATAGATGATTATGATGATAGATCGATGATAATGGAGGACTGATGTTGGATGATATATGGACCAGTGAACTTTCATGGTCGATGATGGTTGAATGATAAATGATAATGGATGGATGATTATGGGTGGATTATGATAGATCGATAATGGATGAAGATAGATGATAATGGATGGATTGATGGATGGTAATTGATGATTATGGATAGATAATGGATGGATGATTATTATTAATCGACGATAATGGATGGATGATGATAATGGATGTTTATGATATATCAATGATAATGGATGAATCAGCCTGAGGAAGAAATCATGCATCCAATGTTGTTTAGACTAATTCTAGTTTTAACTTGTTCCTATCGGATGGTTCCATTTGACATTGTTTTTGACTTGTATGCTATGCTTTTTTCCTCATTTCCTGTAACAAGTTTGATTGCTGTTTTTAATCATAGAAGCAGCAGTTATAATTTCTCCATCTGGGTCTCTTTCCCAATCTTGGACTCACTATAACCAGATTTTAAATTATCAATATCCGGAAAATAAATTTATAATTGATAAAAAATATCCACTCAGCTTTCAAACAAAACAACAAACCGAGTGATATTTAAAAGGTTAAAATCACTAAAGAAAAAAAAACTGAAAATAATATTAATATAATCATTTTAAATAGAGAAAATGTAATAAAACATTCATTGGGTGGGTCCGAGTCTGTTCACGGATTATTATCCTGCTGTGAATCATTTCTGATAAAGAAGAAAGTGTTTACAAAGAGACAAAAAAAAACTTACCAACAAAAGTTGCTTTAATTGACTGTTAAAAATAAGCAGACTAAAGATGCTGTGGAAGCATAAAAAATGAGATTGTCCTGAAACAAAGTTCATGACACAAGTCTGCGGATGAGAGAGGGGATGCAGACCTGTGGGGGAAACCTGGATGAAGACGCCCACCTGTTGATTTCACTGATCCGTGTGCTAGTGTAGGTCACCCCCCCGTCCTCTCTTCATTTAGTGCATAGCTGAGTAAGGTCAACCCCTGCTAAATGAGTTCAAAAACAATAAAACCAGAACTTATATTCATATTCCATGTACAGATACATTCTGAATTGCAAAGGCATTCTCTTTGTAAATAAATACTGCAATGGCAAACAGACTCACACTCTCACGAGGACAGAACAGAGAACAGACCAGTGAGTTGTCCAAAAAACATCTTTCACAATTCAGACCAAAAGATTATTTTATGAACATTTTATAAACTAACTTGAAATATTTTTGGAGATACTTGGTTTTCCGTCAGTAGGGTGTTGATTGAGAATAAACAGCTTAACAGAGGGAGTGGAAAACCAAAAATAAGAATTTTGACCTCTGAATGTCAGGATGATGATGACAGGTGGGTTACATTTTGAAATTCTCAGTGACTGCTCGTTTTTATCTGGTCATTCTTATCTCTCACTCTAAAAATAACTCAATCCCCTCATATGAAAGTCTAAAAATATATCTATATACACCAGGATCTCTGTTACAAAACTTGCAACTTATCTACATGGAGGCAGACAAACTGGAAACATGATACACGATAGGATGTTGCTCTTCATCCTTTGGTAGCAAAAGATTCTTTTCATACAAAATAAATACTTTGTGACGTGAAAAGCCTGAAAATCAGTATTTCCAACCCTGGATATCTAAGAATTATCAGTAAAGTGTCTATAAGATGGAGTTGGTGCGTGGACTGAGCATCGGACCGACCTAAACCTTTAATATTCAATTAAATAAAATATTATTTTAGCGTTTTAACCATAATTACATCCCAAAAAACTTTGGGATATTATGGAATTATTGTCACGTCCGCTGCAGTTATCTCCTGTTAAAACACTAACTCAAAAACTATTTCATTATCAAGGTTTATACCCACGTAGATCTAAGTGTGAGGAAGAACTGGATTGATTTTTGGAAAGGTCTGTTTGATATTTCTCTTTAGTTCATATCAGAGTCAAGAATCTGATTTTCTGAAAATAATCCCTGGTTGATGAGCCTCCACTTGGACATAAGGTGCAGTAACTTTCTTACAGTGGGAATACCAGCATGTCGATGTGGAGCTGGAATAATGTTTACCAGGCTCACCATCTTGCTCATTAGCCATTACGCACTAAACAGAAAGCGTGTTTATTGTCATGTTTGTTTGTGGCTTTTCTAACAACTTTGGAAAACTTCTCATTTTGACCTGATTATGTCCAGTGGTGAAAGTAACCAAGATCTTAAGAACAGTGTTTACACGTTGCCATAGCAATATCGGAAGTCAAAATGCCTTATTGTTTAATAAAGGGGGGGGTTCATCAGAATGTATTATAAAATATTTTCTACTCTCCAGCAGACAGAATATAATTTCTGTTCAAAATATCACTCATATTTATTATAAATAGGATTTTCATTTCTATTAAAACTAAACAGATTAGTTCTGCTAGTTACCTATCTTGTATTTTAAAATAATAATGAGGCCATCCTCTGTTGAGATTATAACCGCGTGTATCCGATGAATTCCACATTCCACTCAACAGATCCTGACTTAGAGGCAAATTATGATTAATTACAATTCTAGATTTGCATACAATCAAAAGCCAAAGGATAAAAATAAAAAAAATGATCTGAGAGTCCATAAAGAATGCCCTGCACACACACACACAACTGCTCCATTTGTACATTATTGAAACGCAACGGGGTTTTATCTTCATCCAGTTTGGACACAGTAACTAAACCTTAGTGAGGGTAAGTTGCAGAAAAAAAATTAATTGTATTTGCTGTGCAAATATAAAAAACAAAAAACATTCTGTAACCACCGGCGCTTCAAATAACATTGAAATAAAAGGCGTAGCCCTAAATCGAAATTCAAATCAAAAAAGAGAAGTATAAATAAAACCGGATAATGCTAAAACGACAGCAGATTAATCGCCTTGGTCTGCTTCAGTCCAGTTTACCGCTGAGGAAGCCGTCTGAGCAGTTTTTGCTTGTTTCACTCTTATTGTTCAGGTTTGAGGAAGAAACAGAGTGCAGAGTAAACTTGTGCCTGCTGAGGGGGGTCGTCCACCTCAACTCTTCCTCGTCCACAGCAGTAGAGTGGAAAGAAAGGCTGCTCGAGTATCTGGAGGTCAGATTTCAGTCCTCGCTGGCCAGGAGCTGCCAAACAATGAGGTGGCTGCGCTCAGCTTTCGCCAGGAAGGGCTGCAGGTTCATGAGCGAGTCCTCACTTTCCTCCGCCTCGCCATCCTCATCACCTGAAGACACAGAGAGGTCACACTGGACTGTTGATCTGCTGTAGAGGTTACACATCGTGGATTTAAAACTCACCCATCCTAAAGTCTATGTAGCCCTCTCCACCGCTCATCACCAGCACAGACTTGCTTCCTTCCTGAGTTGAGGCTTCTGACATTTTGTCAACTGCTGCTTCTCCTCCACCGGACACAGATGGAACTGTGTGACCTGAAAGCACAGAGATACAAACTGTGACATTCAAATCAAGTCCGGACTGTGACATTTCAGTTTATAACAAACATGGAGAACATAAGAGTGTTGTAGAGGTTAGCTTTACACTTCCTCACATCGAAAGGGGTTCTGGGTTTAATTCCACTTTAGGACCTTTCAGTCTGCAGTTTGCATGTTGTCCCTGTATTTGCACCCTTCAGGACTCAGTCAAAAACATACAGTATATGTGAACTCACTCTCTCATCCTCTCTGTGCCGGTAAGGGATGCCCTCTTGACTGTCTCCAGAGAAGGTACTTTGGCTTTCAGCTCTTTCTAAACTGTTTTACCCCCGGTTTCTTTGCTGGTACCAGGTAGATTGACTCCTGGACCTCATGTAGCCGTTTGCTGCTTTGCTGAACTGATGACACTAAAATGACCTTATGTGACAATATGACCATGATTGGTTGTTCTCTACACGTTGGCCAGGTGATGAACTTCAGACTTGTCCAGGGTGGACACACAAGTTCCCCAAAAATAATTTTGCAATACATACATAAATTACAGCAATAGATAACGCAATAGGCCACAACATATCACAATATAAAATGAACTGCGATACACAACCCTACTATGTCAGCAGTAACTGAAAGGACATTTTTTCTACCTTTTAAAAGTAAAAATAATATTCAACAAAGGTAGGATTGGGTGTGTTGAAAATGAGTTTCAAAGCAGAGATGAGAAATCAGATAATATAAAGCATCAGACAATTACCTGGCACAGCAGTGAAGAATTTGACAGCATCTCTGTGACCATGGAAGGAGAGCTGAGCGTGACTCATGGAGCAGTATGGAATAAAGGTCCCAGCTCTCACTTTATCACTAGCGTCATCACCATAGACAAGGACTTCTCCTCCTGGTTGGTTACCTGCTGCCTTCGTTACCTTGGAGGCTGATGGAACAATAGAAATGTGTGTCAGAGATTGAGAGAAACGTATGAGGAAATGAATAGGCTCTTCTAAGTCTACCTGCATCCTTGTTTAATGTTCTAAAAAAGACTGCCACCTATACTGTGTCTGCTTCTAGTAAGGGCTCCCTTTATATGAGATCTAAAGGGGGAGCGCCTTACCATTAGAAGACACTGTAATGAACCAGGGCACAGTAACAAAAGAAAGAATTAAACACTGTTCAATTACTTATGTTGTAACCGTTAGTTGAAATTCTTGTGAAATGAACATCTTAGAAAACCTTTGACTAAAATTGCCAGAATATCCAAGGCACACATTCAGTACTAGAGATTTTATCCAAATGTAAAGTGCATTATAAATTAAATGTATTATTATTATTATTATTTATTTTTAAATTAAATTTAAAATGAAAACAGTTTTTGATTGAAACAGATTTTGAGTTCTGCTCCAGAAACGAAACATTGAAGACAGACAGACTTCATGAGTGTATGTGGCAATAGGCCACAACATTTGTTGATAAACCAGACAAACCCCTGAACTCACTCTCTGTAAGAGGGATGGAGATGACGACTCCGTTCCCTGTGCCGATCCACAGACGACTGTATGACACCATGAGGGCTGTGATCCTCACAAATGAGAAGCCCAGTTTCCCCGTACCTGAGAAGAAGGAAGAAAATTCACCTACAATCTAAATCTGATCAATCTCCTCTTATCCTCTTACGGTCGCAAACAGTGAACTGACCCAGCATCTTGCTGACATAGGGCTCGATGTCAACGTCTTGAAGGTGCTGGAAGGTATGAGCGTGGAAGAGCCTGAGAGTGGAGTCCAGTCTGATAGACACCCAGATCCCGTCTCCATCCCAGGCCAACTGACGGACCTGGCTGTCCTTACGAGGGTGGGCATCAAAGGACTTCTGCAAAGGGGAGGAGAATATGCAGATATGGAGGAGGGTGAGAAGAGGGCAGAGTATCAAAATCAAAATAAAGATAACTGGCAATGGACAACACATTCTGTTCCACCTAAATACACAACTGAAACTGAAAAAAACGATTTGCATTGAAATAAACGGTCCAAGTTTGAGTCGTATCGTACCTCTATCTTCATGGCTTTGGGCTGCACCACGTAGATCCTGTTCCTGTAGCCGCACCACACCTTGTCATGTACTACACTCATGCAGCGGATGGAGTGAGGGAGTTTCCCCAGTTCTAACAGGTGGTAGCTGTTCAGGTCCCACTGACCATCTGACACAAAACACAGGAAGTCAGTGGTTATATCGGCAGAGAAATGCAACCGCAGGTAGATTTGACGTGTTCGCTTGTCTGCCTCACCTACTCCTCTGTGGAAAATGGCTAAAGTACCATCAGAGAGGCCCGCCAGCACGCGACCTTTCACATGCCTGTATAAGAAAAACATTTACAAAAACTACCTGATGCAAAGTCACAACATAAACAACAAGAGAGTGAACATCATTTATCTCAGTGTTCTTACACGATGCCGAGCACCGAGTCCTTCAGCTTGATAGAATGGAGACACTTCTTCCACTGAGCCACAGAGGAGTGAACGTACACACTGCAACCAGACACACAATCATCAATTTTCTTCTAATGTTACAAAAATGTGCAGAGCAAAGAAACAAAACAAAAAAAACCCATTACATTACAACAACATACAACATTTAGAGCTCACCATCCGTTCTGAGCCCCCAGCCACATGGTGGGCAGAACGCTGCTCATTTTCTGAGCCTCTTCTCTCATCAGGTCCTGCTGCTCTGTGCTGGGATTTGAACTCACCCCATCTTTCAACAGGTCGCTCTCCCTTCCCAGAGGACAATAAGCAGCGTTAGTTTGTTTTTACTAATTACTGTGGGTCTGAGTGAAGAGATCTCTACCTTATGTCACAATACTGTCAATAAATACAGACAGAAAAGGTTAGGTATTGTTTTAGTTCTGATATATCTTTAAAACCAATCTTTTAGAGAGTGAGAAGGAGCTGAGAGACAAACATCCACAGCCAACCCCTGATTAAGTAGTTTTAAGCTCTTGTGCAATTATCATTTACAAACAGCAAAATATGGTGATATGTTTCATGACCAAAAGAGAAAATGATTTTACATTGATTTTATGTTGCGGCTCAGCGGTACGTTAGTGGCTGCACTGATGAAACCTGCAGTTTAATTGGACTGACTGAGCTGTGATGGTATTTTGTGTAATGGGCCTCTTGCTGTTACCTCTGAGAGTAGTTAGCCGGAGCCTCTGATGGGTGCTGAGCTCCCAGTGGATAAGAGAACTCGTGTTCGGTGAAGTCTCCACTCAGACATTCTCTTTGGTCAGCAGGTCCAGAACCGGCCACTGTCTCTTCTTCTGCTGCTGCTTTACATCCTGTATAGATGATCATCTCTTACAAACTGAAACAACTGATCAATACACAATATCTTCAGATGCTGAGAACAGATTTCGTTCTTCACTAACTTTTCCATTCAGGTCCTTCAGAACTGAAATCTGGCATTTTCTTATCCCCTTTGTCACACGTTAAAATCTGTTCAGGTCTATCGTCTATATATCTCAGAGATCAATCCTGGATAAAAAATGTTTTAGACTGACCTAGTTTTAATTTGTAGGCCTAGAAGAATAAACATTAAAACTTTCATGATTTAGGATGACTATCTCCTGGGCGACGAGGCCTCATTCAGCAGAAGACAGACAGACCACCCACACTCATGGAGGACCCTGTTTGTAAAATCATTCTGTTTTCCTGCTGAAACCAGTTATATTTATATAGTTAGATATATATTATATCAAAATCTGTAAGTAGTCAAACTTTGATCACTGATCTGATAAATCTTCTCTTCTCCCATACAAATCATTTCCCACCACTTAGCTGTAAAATCTGTAATCACACAAACTGCTGGTTATTATCTTTTATCATTATTATTCTGCCGTTTATCTCCAAGAACATAGCTATAGTTAGTTGAATGATGAGATGAAATAATAAACATCTCTGACCGGTTTCTCCACCTTCTCCTGCACTGCCTGCTGTTTGAGGAACAGCTGTTACTCCCTCAGCTTCACAGCCGACGACAGTGATGCCTCTCAGCACGTCGTCGCCCACAGCTGAGATGTTATTGGTAGATTGTGAGCTGCCAGCGCCTGCTGATTCTGCCCCCGAGTTAGAGGCTGTGTCCTCACCAGCTGGGTAGTCGGTCTCTCTGGCCCCTGAATGAAAAACAAACAAGTTGTAATAAAAATAAAGAAGACCTTGTTATTTATTCCATTCTTAGATGGACCATTAAATGTGAAACAAATGCCAGTGATAAATTCCTGTGTTACATATCTAGGTGCTGACCTGGTACGCTGGCGATGCAGAGTATATGGGAGTTACATACAAAGAAAGTCTCCAGGATGTTTCCAGGCTGGTTGGCGTCAATAACCACAGCTTTAGTGGTGGACTTGGTGCTGGTACATATCCAAACCAGGGACGACAGTTCATCCTGCTGCTGCAACTCCTTCTGCTGTTCCTGCAAATAAAAGAGGACACAGAGCATAAAATTGCTGCCTGTGTTTTAATAACCAGGCGTCCACCTTGGTTGGAATAATAAAACAAATCTGTGTGTACCTTGAGTTCCTGATCCAGTTTCTCCAGGCTGCTCTGGGATCCTATTTTCCTATTTGGGCTCTGTACCGCAGGAATGTCACTGTAAAAGACACTGGCTCCTACGATAGATCCTCCATCTCTGGTTTTCCCTCCAGAGAGATTCACGCCAGCAGCACACCACAGCTGAAGACCCGTTCACAGCAGTCAATACAATGAGATATGGATAAGATATATCAGAGCCTCCCTTAAACACTGGGAAACTTTCAAGGGACACAGTTGATCAACTTCATTGGCCTCCTGTTTCTGTCAAATCATTTGAAAATTTTCAAACAAGCTCACACCTGTATTCATTTGTAACTGATTTAAACAGATTCCCCCTCATGCATCTCTCTCTCCAAATAAAGGTCTCCTGAGTAAAACTGGAGTTAAATAAGCTGCACAGAATTTTCTTACCGTGCCCCATTTTTTGGAAGATTTTACATGCCTAAACCTACGGATTAATACAGTGTATATGTATGTGTGGTCACAACAACCCGGAGCTGAACAAGCTCAAAACTGTAGAGATGAGAGTGGTGGTGTTTGAACTTATCCCCTCTGGCAGGCGCTACAGAACACTGTTCGCCAAAACTACCAGACACAAGAACAGTTTCTACCCACAGGCCATCAACCTGACCAACAATCAAACCAGTGTCAGTGTTGTACAATAACCTGGATCACCTCATTACACAATAACTACCTCCAACTGTCATTACTCTGACATCTTTGCACTGTCATATATATTTATATATACATATTAATACATATATATATTTAAATGTATATGGCATGTACACAAGATCATCTCCATTTGTTTATAGCTTGTATATTTGTTTAGTGCCTTGTCCATTTAATTTTAAATTATTTATATGACGTTCGTACTTCGAGAGGTCAGTTAACCGGAGTCAAATTCCTTGTATGCATATACATGGCCAATAAAGCTGATTCTGATTCTGATATCCATGAGAGGCATTGCGAAAAAAAACAAAAAAAAAACGTTGCATTTCATGTGAACATTAACATTTTGTATGCAGTTACACAGATAAAATACACCAAAAGCTGTAAATATCA
This sequence comes from Lophius piscatorius, assembly GCA_009660295.1. Taxonomy (NCBI): domain Eukaryota; kingdom Metazoa; phylum Chordata; class Actinopteri; order Lophiiformes; family Lophiidae; genus Lophius; species Lophius piscatorius. The sequence goes on along the minus strand of VRLP01001061.1, from coordinate 28,397 downwards.
CCTTCATAGAAGCATCTTTCTCATCCAGAGGCCTGAGGAAGACAGGAACTGGTAAATTCTTCCCTTTACTCTCTGCCTGACCACCATTGGCCTGGAAAATTAAAATTCAAAACAGACCATCTAATTACGGCATGTTTTTTGCACATGGTCCAACCATCATCTGAAGTGGACTCACTCAACTCCTTACTTTGTATTTCTTGGGCAAGCTCCATCCGTTAGCCTGGACTCTGCCGTCCTCCTTCTGGACATGGGCTTTGACCTGCTGGTATTGGGCCCGCTTCTGCTCTCGCCGGGACACCACGCCACTAGTTGCCACTCTGTGGGACAGACAAGCAGTTCACTGACCAACATCTCTCATCTTTGACATTAATGTTCCTACAAAAAAATCGAACTCCAGTTATATCAGTTAGTTTCCATTACTTCCGCTTATAGACTTACTCCTCATTGAGGAAATCAAAAGCTTTGCTCTTGTCACTGGGCAGCTGCTGCAGGGTGCTGCTTCTCTTCTTAACGGATGGCTGAATCTGAGAGGTGGGTGCGTTGTATTTGACATTCACTGGGGCCTCCATCGCCGGCTTCTTGGCCGCCGTGCCCGACGAGCTGAACAAACGGCTGAAACTAGAGGTGTAAGGGCCGGGAAGTGGGGCAGATGGGGAAGAAGAGAAAAAACAAACACAGACAAACGTATAGCGGGGGTAGACACAAGCAGTAGCTCCAGCCACAGAGGTAGGGTTCAACATTTGAGGGTATAAGGTACCTCCCCCATGCAAACACACCATACTAGCAATCAGACAACGATGGTCATAATCCTATTAATAAGTCAAAACCCCGCTGACCTGTCTCCCAAACCGCAAAGCATCAGAGCAGCTGTCTCATCACAATGCAAGGTTAATACTGTACACCAACTAGGATGTTAGTCAACAACACTGAACACAACAGAGCTGGACAAATACACCTCCCAATCACTCCTTATTCACCACATTACACCTGACAGCTCATATGTAACACATATCTAGCATGAGTACTTTCATAGGCGTTACTATGATTCTGTAATTTCTGCCCCCCCCTCCCCAATCTCTTAATTAACCCTCCCAACACACCTCCTGCACACAGACGTCACAACATCAGGCAGGATATAGAGGGACAGAAACAGGGCAGGAGAGATGGTGCATTCATCAGGTTTAGTCTCTCTTTAATGAACAATGGTCCCAGTTCTGTTGGCAAAAAACCTGCCCAAAAGAGGTCCAGTAACCGCATTCACATTATGTTACTGTATCGGCATTCATAGACAATAATAATTAGGCTTGGGTATTATAGTGAATTATTATATCGCGATATTTTGTGGTGTATTTTGATATGTTTTGCTATATATTGCAAAACTCCTATTTTGTACGTTGATGGTTCGTCACATGCACACAAAAAAATGGAAGAAATATATCCATGTGGGTTCCAGCCAAAGCAACAGGACTTCTGTTTTGGCTTGTAGACGTTTCACCTCTCATCCAAAAGGCTTATTCAGTTAAGATGAGATAATATAAATAATGGTGATTGATTTATGCTTATTATCCTTTAGTTTAACAAAAAAAAAATGCCTGTTCAAAAAATGCTTTCTGATCCACAATATCAACATTTATAAAAATTACACATGTTAATTATATTGGATTATAAATTCAAGTATATAGAGGATGCTTTTGGATATAAAAGTTGACTGATGGGGCTTGTAATGAATAATGACCTCATCACACAGCTGCAGTAATGAGTCATAGTACAGTGCAGTAATCTAAGCAGTGTTCTAAGATATCAGATATTGTATGGGTTCATTTAAACAAAGTAACCTGTTAATGCCTCTGTAATGATGTATGCTTCACCTTAACATTTCAATGTCCATAAAATGACTTTCATTTTTAAAAAGTTAAAATAAACGGCTACACCGTAAGGGATTATTATGAAGAAGCATGAAACATTATGGTATGATTTCTTACTACTCCTGATTGATGTGCTGCGTGAAGGCGGTAAAAACATCTGAGCACCAAGAATCAACCTCAGTTTATAACAAGTAAAGAGGATCTGAGAGAAAATTAAACTAAACCCATTTTTAATGATTTATGATTGCTGATATAATAAGTAAGAAAATCCTGTGCATCTTCAGGAGAGTGATCATAAAGCATTGTTAAGGCATTATAAATGACTATGAATGCCCCCGTAAGGCAGAATCAATGTTAGAATATCTTCCTTCAAACCAAACCCATTCCTCATGACAATAAACGGAGGAGAGCCGAAATCACTAAAAGACACAATCCGGCATTCAGCTCTGTGAGCAAACAAGTTTCTTCCAACCATAGTTGGCTAAAAATCTGTCATACTTGATGTTGATTTAATAATAAGTGACAGCAAAGCGAATCTGATCTGAGATTAGAGCCTCTGCTCCTGGACTGGCTCTCCTCTGTTCAGAGTTCGATGACAAAATGAGAACATCAGAGGCCACTTTTATCACGTCAACGGTTTACCTACATCCTGGAGAACACAACCATCCGACATAGAAAATAAAAAAGGCAAAATACACAGATATGACTTCAACTATAATAATAATAGTATCAACATCATACTGTTAACATCTAAGAGCTGAAATAGAAAAAAAAGAAAAGAGGTGCTTACAACTGCCAAAGACTGGATTTCTTCTTCTCTGGGAGAGACGGGTTCTCTTTTGAAGCCCTGACAGAGAGAATTCACTTTAAATTAAAATTTATGTTTTATACAGGGTTTCCCCTTTATAAACATGAAAACCCACTCAGGTAGCTTTCTTAATACAGCAGAGCTTTTTATTTTCCCTTTATGGATACTTTGTGCGTGTATCTATGCTATGGATGAAAGAATCAACAGTAGCAGTTCTTCATCGTCAACCCATAAGGTTTACCAAAGAAAAGTTCTCTCTTTCCCAACGAAAGAGTTTCTCTCTTAATAACCGAAAATATAAACAAGCAATATTTGAGTTGAAATATTATTGATTACACACATTTGAACAATTTATGTATTATGTTTACAATCTATACTTTCTTATATATACTTTCTTTCTTATCTATACATTTGTAGCATCTGCTGTAGAGGTATTTTTTATTTTTTATTGTTATTCTCATACACATTTCCTCGGAAACTAAATTTTTTTGTACATTTGTACTGCATCATCACTTGTCATCAACTGCTATGAGACAACATCTCTGAAAGTCATTAGAATTAGTATACTGGTAAACCATTCATGTAATAATTAAAAACATGGGAACCAAATTATGTAATTCTCTGAAAACGGCTGATATTTCTCATTCTTACTGAATTGATGTGGACAACAAGCTTGTTTTTATCTGGTTCTAATGATGTGTATATGTTGTTATCACGTTTTGTTCAAGACTGTAGTTAGACTCTGAGCGTTCGGTCTTACCGGATCATCTCGGTCCACCTGATGGCTTCCTGCAGCTCCATCAGCCTCTCCTTGTACTGGTTCCTCTCCATCAGGACTCTGGCCATCTCCACTCTGGTGAAGCGCTTTCTCTGAGCTGTGGGCACGTCACTCTGAAGACACGCCAGAGAGAGACCAATCAACCACATTCATTATGCAGATTGAGCACATTTGATGCTCGTTTGGAGATTAGAGGCATTTTAAGAGAGGGCTGGTCAGTTTGAGGATACTGAAAACAGCTCTAACATGGAGCTTCATCAGACAACAGAAAAGCAACAACTTACATCATCTTCGTTGTCATTCTTGATCTTGTGTTTGGTTTCCTCAAGCTCTGCACGAATTCTGCAGGCCAGTACATAGGTTTTAAGCAACCGACTATAAACAGTTAGTGTAAACAGACCCATGGACAAAAGATAACTGACTTCTTGAGTTCTTCCTCCATCTCTTTGTTCTTCTCCTCCAGTTTGGTCTTGGCTTGAGTGACAGCGTCCAGCTCACCTTGCAGTCCCTCCTTCTCACACGAGAGCTCATCCATGCGTGCTATCAGGTCGTTTTTCACCACATTCAAAGCATTTCTATAAACAAAAACATGAATATATAAACACACAGTTGGTAGAAGAATTATTGAACCCCTTCATATATTCGGTTTATTAGCATAATCTAGTATTTATCAACAGTTTGTAATAATCAAATCAAATAAAGAATGTTTAAGCTCTAGCTCTCGCCTTACTGAATGATAAGAACCAAATATTACGCTTTGTCTTTTTGATGAATCAAGTTTGTTTTCAAAGATCAGAAACAGAAAGCTAGATATTATTGAAAAATGGTACCGGGAACAGCGGGAAATTGATATTTGGGAAACTACTTAATTCAATTATAATATCACTGGCTTTTAGCCGTTTAAATTATTCCTGTTAATATAAATGACTGACAAATGCTAAATATTTCAATAAACAAAACAACTATGGTGAAATATTTGTATTAAACAGAAGGTGGCAGCACTATGCAGCTACCCAAAAGGACAAATCCCGTTTTCATGTTATCACACATTTGATCATCTTAGCCTTTTCATTATTTCTGACTGATATCATCAAAAAATAAATCAATTCCTCGTAGTTGTATAACGGGTACTAACTTGGTCTCCAGTAGCTGGGTGTTCTGATGAATGAGATGCTCAACTTCACGGCCCATACCTGAAAACGAAAGACAGTGTCTTAAATGGGATATTTCATAATTTCATTAGCTCTAACAGGAAAGGTTAAAACAAACCGCAGTGCTCTGTCCTACACACTATCATATTCTGGCAGTCTTACCGAGAAAACCGTAGTCTGAGAGTCATGCAAGAGATGATGAAGAGGTTTATTAAGAGTCGAATTTTAACATCCCTTGTCTACATTATTAAAGTAATTCACAACACAGGCACACCAAACGATCTAGTCTATTCGTCCATATGAGAGTCACGGGAGGAACTGAACACAGACGCTGGGATATAGAGATTGTAATGAGGTTTTTACTGATTTTATCAACCATTAATACACACCAGAAAAATCATCTGTAAGGATGGCAGAGTCCGACAGGCAAAGAAAATAAGATTCAGTGAAGATTTGAGGGACAGACAATACTAAAAGCAAAAATGCTGAGTAGTTTAATATAGTATAAGATTTAGAGTCTGGCTCCTTACCAAGCAGGTCGGCTCCATCGTCCACGTCTCCAATCAGGTCGTTTCCTGCAGACGACAGTTCCTCAAACAGAGAGTCAGTGTTACGGTCGAATGCTAGATTCTCTATGCCACCTTTAGTTGGCGTGCTGGATGGAAGGTGAGGTGTGTGTGCGTGTGTGTGTTTGGGGGGGGCAGAGAGAGAGAATGATGATTATGCATAGAGGCATGTGATGTATCAATTCTGCTGAATATGCCATCATGACAAAACTGAAGGGTAAGGACAGTTATCAAGAACTCCCACTAGATCCCCTAGAAATGCTAACATCAGGCAATAATGAGATCTTCAACAGTTCCTTTACCTTGTTCCTCTGAGACCATCGAGGTCCATACCCAGCTCAGGAGTTGACTCTATGATCGCCTGCACCTCAGACTTCTCCAGGTCATCTGTTACATCTGAAACAATCAGTAGAGACACAAAACTTGGTAAGACGCACAACAGCAAACTCAAACAGTGGGTAGTTGAAATTTAAGTGATACTAGTACTGTATTGACATGATAGTGTCTTTAAGTATCTTAGGCTATCCAATGTCCAAACTGACACTAGCTGGGTTTAAATGGACCCTAAATTCTGATGAGAATCAGTTTAACAGGACAATCAGAATGAAAATCCCTCACATAAACACCCAATTAACGAACATGGCGTGGTTCTGGGTTTTCAAGATGAACTGTGTGATGATGGACCCATGAGGCTTTCTGTTACTCACCTTTTCCCTTTAATTACTTCCAGTAGAGTAAATCGTATTATTATCAAGCCTTTTCCTAAGTAAAACATCATGATAACAACTACCACCACATATATCTCACTTGTGGCCACGACCCACAGCTGTTCTGATTAAATATGTTGCTGCATGTAAACAGCTCGTCCTGTTAGATCAAGACTCAAGTAAACAGTTAACATGAATGTGAGAGTGAAGAATGGTGTCCATGTAAACCCAGCTACTGCGGTCCAGCTTTCACTTTCCCAGTCTTCTTACTGGTTACTGCTTCTCCGCTGCTCTTCTTGAGGTTTTTGTTGATGCAATCTAAAGCTTCTTGCTGGTGCAGTGGTGTGTGCACAGACTCCATGGAGACATCGGAAGCAGCAGACAGTGGTTTCGCAGAAACAGAGCCACCGCTGGCTGAGGTCACAGGACTCATTGCAGCAAGAGCTCCATCATGAGGAGATAGCGGTGTGGTGGACTGAGAGTTAACACTGCTTGTGTTTGATTTAGAGGTCCCACCCCGAGAGGACACAGGTGTGGCTGAAGGACTGGACTTGCTGCTCCCGTGGTTGGCCAGTTCATCCTTAAGGAGGAAGAGGAGATGAACGAGAGAAAGGAGATAATCAGTGGGTTAACAAGGAAAACTAAAACGGTGGAGAGGAAGATCCGCTAGAGGTAGGTGTAAATAACATCTTTTCAAATGAAGTTGTGATCGCAGGCCTTGGATGAACGGAGAGGATTTGTAACGCTGCATTGTTTTGATCCATCAACACTGGTGGCTTCAGTTCTATAAATAGCACAGCACCTGATGGAAAATTAATGAGGACAACAAAACATCAACACCAGTCCGTTGGTCACCTTGGAAACAAATGAGGGAAAGATTTTAAAGCGTACACAGAAGCTGAACGAGTTGCTGTTACTAGGCCGGTCACAATTATTTGATTTAATTACAACAGGACTCGGTTGCTGAAAGTACAAACAATGAAAACAAGGCCAATAAGTACATTTTTTTCAACTCACCTTTGTTTTTGTATAATGATTATCTTTAAGGACTGCTATTAAAGTTTAATTTCCACGTGGGAATAATAAAATTTCTGCTTTTCTTTAATACATGGAGGTTGGACATTTTTTCCTTATATTTATCTTACATTCATAGCTTGAATTGTATTTATACATTCCGTTTACTTAATTATGTATGTATATGCATATATTTCTATCTGTTATATTGTATTTTTTCTTATTTACTGCCACTTTTCTTGTGTCTATGGGCAGCTCTAACAAGTACATTTCTTATGTGGGGATAAAATTTGATGGCTCATACTCTTTTGAGAATGTCCCTTTGTTTATCTGTAATGGTGCCTAATTTTTCAATGAGCCTATACTGACATAAAAATCATGGAGGCAATTTTGTCAAAATTGAAAAGAAGAACGTATTAAATAAATTAAATAACGGGATTAAATAGGCAGAAGAGTAAATTGTTAATCGCAGTTATTTGGATGGTAATTAATCGAACTTAGAATCACAATTGTGTGATAACTATCACACAACCCTTTTCTCACAGCGTTTTTTTCTTCACTGAGGGGCGTATTTTCTCCCACATCCTTTGTCTGTACAATCTAGATTCACAATGTTGTTGTTAAAGTAGCTCTGGGTGACCACTAACAGAAAGCTTCACTCCAGTGCTATTCTGCTGATGGATCAGCATTGACCCAAGCTCATGGCCCATCACATGGTGAGAGGGAGTGGAATGTTAACAGGAAATCTTCAGTCGAAGGACCAAACACAAAGGCATAACTTTGGATCTACGTTGGGGAGTCTGATAAAATGGTGTGTGTATTTCAACTTCTATCTGACCCTGAACCAGTGTAAAAAATACAAATGAATACTTAAGCGATCATTAATATTCATGATGGCCACTGCTTGCCACATGGTTTCCAACAGCAACAATGTGAAGACACTGTCTTTTTCACCCTCCCTTGAGGTTAAAGGCAGTCCCCTGAGTGGCACCACTTCCTCCAAGCCAGCCAAAAACCCACCCACATGAACACACACCAGCTCATAGGCTGCTAAGCATTCGGGACCCTCCGATCCCTGCTCTCACAATAGAAAGTTGTTTCCCTTTTACGTTTCAGGAAAAGACCCTCTTTGGGGATGAATTCACTGGTCCGATTGTCAGGATGCTCTGTGAGCCAACTTCAGACAGCAATGTGACTCTTTACTAGGGAAAAACAAGTTCCCCCTCCTCTTCAGGAGATATTTGTGTATCTATGCATCACACAATGTGTACCTTAAGGCTAGTGTTGGACCGTGGATGGCTAAGGTTGTTGAATCTCCATGGCTCTGAAGGGGTATCTACAGGTTCCCTCTGGAGGTCAGGGGTTACGTCATCAGTCCCAGGAAGCTGGAATATACCCATGGAGATTGGGCGCTCCTTCCTGGTTACACAGACAAACAGAAGGAAGGATGAGGTAAAAGGAAAAAGAACATTTTGTGCTCAAGGACAACGATACCTCACCACTAGAAAAAAAACTCAATGTGTGCCGATATGAACAGACCATAACCTGTGAACAATGTGAACAAACTAAAATCAAACTGACAAATAAATGTCAGAGGTTGGCCTTTTGGTCATGTCAACCTTATTCAATTATAATATAAAAAAATTAAAAAGCAACAGGCTATGACAATGCTAGTAGATCTATGAGGCATAGCAGTGCTTAAATAAGATCAGCCATAACATTATAACCACTGTGAATGGCAATCAGGTTTACACAGATTATCTTCTTACCATGGCACCTGTCATTGGGTGGGATATATTAGGCAGCGAGTGAAAATTTTATCCTAAGAGATGAGGTGTTGGAAGCTGATAAAATGGGAAAGGGTAGGGACCTGATGAACTCTAACAAGGACCAAATTCTGATGACTAGACTACTGGGTCAGAACATCTCCAAACATTTTGTCTTGTGTGTTCCAAGTCCGTAGTGGTCAGCACCTATGAAAGTGGTCTAAACAAGGACAACGTGTTAGCTGGTGATAAAGTCATAGTTGCCAAAAGCTCACTGATGCATGGGGAAAGTGACTGTTTTGTCAGATTCCACAGAAGAAGTAGAAGTTACTAACTACTGAGAGAAAGGTTTTAGAATACACAGACAATCAAAGAGCTTATTGGTAGGCAAAGGGGCAGCTACACGATATTAGACAGATTGTATTTATGTTTTGAATGTTCATTGTATGCCGTCCTGTTGGAGCTGGACAACATGATCAAACTGAATGGACTGCAGGTACTGCATCATGCTACAATTAGTAGCAAGGGCACTAACGAAGTGCCCTTCAGTCCGGAACCTTCCTTTTTTGAGGGTTGTCTTTCTGTTGCTCTCCTGTCCAACTGTTGTCACTTTCATTTTGAACTAAAGCAGGTGACACTGATTCACAATTACTTACACTTCCAAACCAGATTCCAGATACCAAAAGACTGTCATTAATACCTCTAAAGCTTCCCTTCAAGCAAGAATTTGTATAAATTATTTTTGTCAAAGGAAAGAGACTCAGACAACAGCATGGTGCAAGAACATGTGATTCTTACTGACCAATAACCAGGCTGAACGTGTTCCCATTAGTTTGAACATTCGATTTTTGTTATGATGAGGTTCCTACTGAGAACATTATAGTGCAAAGTGATGCTTGTACTTCACTAAGCCTAAAATCACTTAGATTCCAGGTTATATATGATCCATTGTTATCATCATCTTTTTTAAGCGCGCATTTTCATTTGCAGTGGGAGCAGTTCATTATAATGTTGTCAATCAGATTAAATAAAATAACCAACTTGGCTGAATAAAGAGTTAACCGAGAGGGGTTGCAGCAGAGCTCCAGAGCTGGGAAGAGAAATAAAACTTGTCGCCTCATAAAATCTATTGCCTCCTGAACAAAAGCTGTTTCTGTAATGGAGATGAGCTTTGCCATGTGTTCCATCAGAAGTTGAGCTGAGAAACTTCACATAAAGGAAGGGACACATCAGCAGGACCACAATTTAAGTTACTGGCTTCAGCTCTCACAATAAAATACCTTCAATACAGCATGAAGGTTTTCATATTCAAAAACCTCAGAACAGAGAGGCCATTAATATTGAGGGAACACATTTAAATAAATGCTATGCATCACCTCAGGCTAACATGTTCACCTTATCTCAATCCAGTGACTCTGTATGAAAACAATATTGTACAGTGAGAGCAGAACAATGGTCCAAAGGAGCAGCAATGAAAACCAGCCGCCCAAAAGACAAAGGACTCGCCAACATATTGAGAAGAAGAGGTCACACGCAGGCCACTGACAGCGACCAATGCTGCCTTTTGTCATTTGAACTGAGGGTTGTGGGAGAAAGAATCTCATGCTCAACACCAACCCACCACTGCAGTCTCATCGCTTAATGGATATTAACTCAACTAGGCCTGTCGTACCCAACAGCAAGGGTATATCCCCATTAACCCCCAATCCTCTGCGTTGTCCAGGAAATCCCCCCCGATTAAAAATTTCAAATGAATGTGACCCATTAACAATCTCAAGCAGTCGATATTGACCTAAGTATTATTTATGAAGTCAGCAATATGTTCTAAGATAAAATCCAATAGTGACTCAATAATAACGACGATAACACACTTAAATATTTTTCTCTGATCTAAGTAGTAAAACAAGAGATTTCCTTGTGTCAATTTATATGAGCTAAATTTAGACACATTATGACTTATGGTAGGGAAGTTACATAAAGGAAACTGTTTCTTTTCCACAAAAAGCTTCCCTACGGAGGGAAATATGAACATTAATAGAACATAAATGCAAATTACAAGATAGATCTCCTTTAAGAGGTTCATATTCAGTGAATTTGGAGTAAATCGGATCAACGGCTGGAACATTATGACCAAAAAAAAAAGTGTTTTTAGTAAAAAAGGAAGCTCCCCTAACGAGTATAACATGGACTGAGTAAGATATGAGATTTACAAGATAGATCTCCTTAAGGCGATTCTTATGCCATTTGGACTAAATCAGACTGAAAGATGAGAAATTATAGTTAGAAAACATTTGGACATAAAGTTCCCCCTAGTAGCGGAAATTTAGAACTGACCTTTCCAAAAACTATCCAGTTCTTTCTCACACTGAGGCCTATGGAGTATAAATTCAAAAATGATCCATGAAATACTTTTTGAGTTACTGTGTTAACATAAAGGATCTGTGGAGAACGCAGCGATGAAGATTCCATAATATCCTTCACTTTATGAAGATATTGTTGTATTATAAAAAAGTGTATGTATGACTCTGCTTTTTCTCCTCCCCATCTCTCTCTTGACCTACATTTACTGTGCTACATCATGCTGTCGGACGATAACACACCAGCATGGCAACAACACTGTGGCAGTATGGCCGAAAACTGTTTGAGTCTACAAAAACGGAGATAACAGCAGGTTGAGACAGATTCAGATAAACAGGCACAGACATATGATACCTGATGGGTCTGTGTAAGGCGGGTAAGGAAGGCAGGGCAGGTAAGCCGCCAGTAGAGACCGAGTAGTGAACAAGCAGCAGCACCGACAGAGACACCAGTACGGCAGAATTGATGACCACAGCTCCGCCTACAAAGCCAAAAACAAACAGCAGCATACACCCGGGGCTCATGGCCCCCCCAGACTGTGACCTCAACTGTGACCAAGAGGTTGGAGGGCACAGTCGATACGGTGGAAATCTTCAAGTTCACTTCGGCAGACCTCTAACACTCCAAGAACAGGCACAGCTGAGATCTCATATGTTGCATCTGTGTAGCAAGGAGTGAGACCGGAGCAGTAGATACTGAATGCTGCAGACAGAGTGTGAAAGTATGTCTGGGCAGACCAATCAGCCAGCAGCAGTGACAAAGGCGGTAATCCTGGTGGCTTCAGCAGTGATGTTAGAATAAATCAGAGCAGCAGAAAATCATCCACACAGAGCAGGGAACTGCAGGCTGAAGGAGGTCCTCATCCCCACTGTCTTCCTACAGTGGGCGATTCAGTTTCCTCTTTCTCTTCTCCTCCTGTTCTGACAAGATGTGACTCGACTGCTGCTGTGCAGTCTAGAACACTCGACACTCTCCCTCTCTCACTCTGACAGCAGCCACTATCCCTCCCTCGCTCACCATCTCCCTCTCCTTTTGTTTGCCGAGTCAGCTCGTTCTAAATATCTCTTCTGAAGCTGAACTTAATGGCTACAAAACAAAGAGACTAATAAAAAAAAAACGACCGTGTTTGTGTTGGTGTTGGGGATGGAGGTTGACAGTGTGTTTGCATTAACTAGAGGGATAGTGAGGGACTAGAAAATACATTGGGCTGCCTGATCGAACAGAACCTGATAAATTAAAATACAGTGACATTCTATTAACACTTTTTGGTTTTTTATTGTTTTCAATACTAACACACAAGCAATAAAGTTGTGGCTTATCAGTGTATATTAACACATTAGAACCCGTAACTGGTATTGATGTTGTGGCTGATGGTAAAGCAACAGCTGAGGGATGGAATAGGAGTTGACATACGTAGTAATAAATCTGGGAGGATAAAGGAAAACTACTATGACGTAAGTTATTAGAACTGTGTGATAGCTGTATAGATATTTCATTCAAAACAAAGGATCAACCTCCTGGTGTCGCTAGATGAAATGTGTTTGGATAATCAATGGACCATGGATATTGGTACAAATTATGCATCAGTCCTTTCAAAGGTTTTCCAGATATTTTGAACTGGACCAAAATGGTTAAACCAAATGAGTATCAGGCCAAAAGTTGTTGGACTGATTAGTGAAAAGAAACGATCAGGGGACGGATACACAGACATGCCCAAAATGCTGAAATGCCTCAAAATATGACGAATGTTGGCGCTTAAACTTCTGTGAGAGGGACAATAGTGATGACGGCCACTGACACCTGAAGACACTGACAGAGCTATGGAGATAAACAGCTGAGTTGGGAGAGACTGAACATACATGACCTGTTCCGCAGACAACAGGGCGCCCGCCTCATATAGAAGTTTCACCCTCATATATCAGCAGCTGCGGGACTGATTCTACCTGTGATCCCGTGCTGCACATCATCTTACCTCTCTTCCTCCAAATATCCCATCAATCTTCAGCTCTCCCGCAAACAGATGTTATCAGAAGAAACCCAGAAAATCTTTAACAAGAACCACATTTTGAGATGGACACAGTTCAGGCCACTACAGAGCTTGTATGAAATTGTATTAAAGTCTGTCCAGCTGTTGAGGAGCTGTGGATAGACTGTTCCCTGTTAAAAATGGGATTCATAAACCTATATACATTATGGACATACAGACAAAAAAGGTAACCACTTTGGTTACGCTCTGCTTTCGGTTCGGTCTGATGAGACCATGGAACTATTGTAAATGCTTTAATTGCCATAAACCAAACACTGAACCTTTGCAGAAATATTGTATCCCAATCAGACCCTTTGAGAGTCGTTCAGAAGTGTAGTGAGAGCAGTACTAAGATGTGATGGTGCTTCACTGCACATAAACCTGGAAGGAAACAACTTAAATGGATGTGAATTGATTTTGGTTGACAAACAGAGCTGGGAGGTCAGCCTGACCCCTCAGAGCATAATCTGCTCTGCAAAGTGAGCAATCAGCCACAGACCTCATCTTCCTGTTGAAGTAGATTAATCTGAGAGCCAAAGTCTGATGGACACATTCTAATTCATCCTCCATCTGCCCCAATCAACTAGATTACAAGTCCTCATATCCATTTATTATGATCTTCTCTCTTCCATACACACCTCTGCTCATTACCATTCCATGTCAAAGTCCTCTCAGGCACTTAAAATAAATATGATATTCTTTGATCACAAACTAACATGATGCAGTGGTGGTCTTCGAAAAATGGCTGCGATATCCTTTGGTTGAAATACGGTAAGGATCAAGCACCGCAGCTTTGCTCTGACAGCTTTATTTGGAACAAATGATCGGATTGTCTGCTGCTTTAAATGCAGACAAGACACTTTTCACCACCACTCCCTGCCGCCCCTCTTCTGTTACTGAGGGACTTGCCCACGGCTTCATGTCTCCATGGCAACTCTTCAGTCGTAAGTCATGGGAAAACATGGCTGCTGGACAAACGAAACAGAAAGCTTAGCTTGAAGTAGATTCAGACCCTTAGGAAAAAACTTTGGGAGCCAAATATGCAACAGGAAGTTTCTGAATGGTTAGTTATTAAATTGTTGTAATTTTTTTCATTGGCATAAAAATGTTTTTCTGGTCTTTCCGAAATTGTTTTCCAGAGTCGAAACAAAGTGTTCCCTGATCCGAACATTATCGCTGATGAAACTGCAATTAAGGATAATGTGTAAGATATTCAAAAGAAAAAAACTATTAATACAAACAACAAAAACATTTTGAAGTAATGAGCGGTTATAAGACAGAAAGATGATGTAGTTTGGGTGAACATATTGGCCGTATCGAATTAAGAATAAAAAGACCATGAAATGTGGAGAAAATGAAACAGGTGTGGCTAGATTATCCCACCGTGTTCTGATTGACGTGCCGGTATCTGCTGGTTCTGCTGTGCTCACTGGGTGCTGGTGCTTTGTTCGCTCCAAATGCTCCATGTAGTTGTGGATCATCTGTATAAGACACAGTCAGGGAGTCAGCTAAAATCATGAAAAATCATTTAGTATATTCTTAACAGACTCTCTCAAGTGGGTTTTTCTACATTGATTCAACAAGGTCACAATCAGTTATTCCGTCTAAAGGCTCATTCTGTTCACTAAATGGCCTTGCAGGCAAGCCCTCATACCTCTACTATAATCTATGCTTGACTCTGTGATCTGTATCTGTTAACCGCCAGTATATTTTTAAACCTTTGCCCAAATTTGCGTCTTTATTATTATTTCTTTCTAAACTACAGACATCATTTGAATATCATATGTGTCTCTTGTTTGCTCTGTCTAAATTTTATACAATATGTACGAAATTGTAAACACACATTTATCATTTGCAGCTCTATACATGAACATGGCAGTTGGTTGACATGAATGAATAGGTAAAATTTAAGGTTAAGTATGTACAATTTAGTTATATCTAGTTGTGAAGTTCCAGATTTTAACTTATATCACAACTCCGCTCACTCCTCCCTATCCAAGGATCAACAGTGGCTTCAAGTTTCAAAAGAATGTAATTGAATATTCTATCATGGGAAGAGGTTACTTTAGATAGCTTTATTTATAAATTACCTATTGTTATGTATTCTAGTATAGGTCAAGACTTAGACTTAAGAAAACTCATTATTTCATCTCTGTGGTAGCGCTATTGTGGCAGCTTAGATGAATCTTGCACTGATCTAAAGCAAATATGCATATTATTCTCAGATCAGATAAATCTCAGAACAGCATACCTCCGTGTGTCTCTGATGAAGAGCATTATACTCCTTCTTGAGCTCTGCTTCTCTCTCCTCTGATCTGCTGACTGGAGGAAAAAGACAGGCTTTAAATACACACAATTAAACCAGCAAACAAATCGCTTCACGATTTACTGATAATGAGCACCATAGTAATTTCATTAACCAATCAAACTGCTTCACTGACAAATGCAATTTCATTTTAAACCCCACATTTGGTATCATGTACTGCTATCGCACTGATTTTAGCCTGTGACACGCCAGAGCCAGCAGAGGGCGACCACATACCAACAACAGTAACCTGAGCTACAGAGAGCCTCAATGGTTATTTCACTTATGTATGAAATCAAACTCTTATCATTATCATACTTCATTTAATACATTTGTTTCTAACATTTTAACGAGTGAGACGGTTATAATAAAAATCTATGTAACCTCAAAGTGAAACTTTTACATTAAATCTAATATAATGTACCAAACAAAAGGAATAAACAGATCCACAAACGTATCTTGTCATACATAGTCAACAACAGAAGTGGCAGAAAATAGAAGTAGAGTCACTTGTGTTAAGAATCACTCTGGTTAAAGTACAAGTAATGATTCAACTTACTGACTCAAGCACAAGTGAAAGATTACAGACTCTGAAATGTTGGTGAAGAAGTATAAGATACTGGTGAAAATATTTTAAAAATGTATAATACCAAAAGTATTGGTAAAACGTATAGATTATATAAAAAAAGCATAGAAAAGTAAGATATAGACAAGAAAAGAGTAACATTTATTTGAATGGTTAACTGGGACCCAACTTCTGATTGGTTCTAATGTTTCAAATATATTTTAAGAAGAAATTTTTTTCACATAAAATCATATTTTATTTTATTTTTATATTATATTTTGTTTGATGTCAGCAAAAGACAAAATAATTCAAAATGAAAATAATCTATTAAAGTATTTAATGTGTAAACAAACTGTAAAATGTAAGGATAATAGTGTTAAAATCTAAGGAGTGAATATCAAAAGTTGTGAAAAATAAACACCTCTGAGTAAAGGACACACAGCAGAAAATTCTACTCAAATAAAGGAAGTAGGTATTTGTGCTTTGATACTTCCTGACTCCGGTTAGCATCACTGATCAACCAATTCCAGCAGTGGCTCTAAAGTGACACACAAAACTGACCCCAGCAGGTTAGTTGGTGTTTTCAGATGTCAGAGGTCAAGAAAATCTAAAATTTGGAAAGTGGCACAAAAAAACAAAACATAAACATTCAACATTCAACAAAGCTCGAATAAAGAATTTAGAGAAATTCAACACCTAAGTATTGAAAGAGGAGCAGTCATTCAGGCAGCAGCTGAATGAATGATGCAGAATGATGCAAAGTAGAAGAGGGAGAGGTTAAAGACTGGTGGAGAGATGACAAACGTCAGACACAGAAGTGTGTGGTGAAAGTGATCCTGTAGGAGATCCCCACATCAACGAAGATCAGTTATTTCAAATTCCAAGATATTTAGATTAATGACCAATTTAAAGGCCCAAAATGATAAGTTGATTTGTCTGACAAAAAGTCCTGTGATAACTGGGAAAAAAAGCAGAAAATCTTCCCTTTTTCACATCTGAGGAGCTGAAACCTGACAAACTGTTACATATTTCTACTCCCGTGTCTGAAGCAACTGATAAATAAGATAGCCCAAGATCATAACCTCCACCGAGGAGGTTATGATCTACCTTTGTTTGTCCATTTATCTGTGTGTTAGGAAGATTATGGGACAACTAATGGACAGTTTTGCATGACATTTTACCCGAGGTAGGTTTTGGAATCAATCATTAAGATGATTAAATGTTGGTGACGTTACATCATCACCTCATGACGTGACATTATAATAACGCTTTCTTAATCATTGCAAGATAGGACACTTTGAAGTTTTTGGAGTTGGAGTTTTAAGTAATCGAGCTTATTCTGATCACAATGATGTCTACCTTGGCTGTGCATTGGGGGGGGGTTTGCGCTCTGTGAGTGCTTTTTTAGTTTCTCCTACAATAGACTTATTATTCAGCTCTAATCACATGTTTGAGCCAAAATGCTCTGAATTGTCAGGGGATTTGTGACAACTGGATAACATTCATCATTGTAAGTCATCAGATAAAGAGACATTAAAAGTAAAAATAAAAAGGAAAGGCACAGGAACATTAATATACGGAACACCAATTTGAGAGTGTGTATAATACGTGTTTCCACTTGCTATAACCACCATCGTAGTGCTGTGCAACTTCTGCCTGTAATGAACCAAGTACATGACCAGTGTACACGGTGCTCCACAACATCTTTTGGCTGTTCCCTTTAGGGGTCGCCACAGCAGATAATTTGTTTGCACCTTTCCTGTCCTCTGCATCTTCATCTGTCACACCAACCAACTGCATGTCCTTTCTTAACACATGCAGAAACCTCCTTTTTGGTCTTCCACTTTTTCTCCTGCTTAGAAGTTCCATCTCCCGCATCCTTCTACATCAGATCCACTATCCTTCCTTTTCACATGTCCAAACTATCTCAATCTGGTCTCTCTTATTTTGTCTCTAGGCTGTCCCTCTGATGTGCTAGTTTCTAATCCTGTCCATCCTCGTCAGTCCCAAAAAGTGACTCTGCTTCCCGTCTTTTGGTCAGAGCCAATGTCTCTAAACCATTCGACAGAGCTGCTCTCACTACCATCTTGTAAACCTTTGCCTTCACTCTTGTTGCTACTCTAGCAGATAACTCCTGACACTCTTCTCCACCCTGCCTGCACTTCATTCTTTACCTCTTTCCCACACTCCCCATTACTCTGAACAGTTGACCCCAAGTATTTAAACTTGTGCACCCTGTCCATCTCTCCTGCTTGCATCTTCACTGTTCCATCTGCCTCCATTTCATTCACACAAATGTTTTCTGTCTTGTTGTGACTCTTTTCTCCTGCGCATACCTGTGCCTCTCTAGGTTTTCCTCCACCTACCAAATTCACAAATATAAAAAAGGTCAATGTCACCTTCAAATAAATGAGTGATTTGCAGAGAGTGGTCAAATGTTCCCTTAGCATCAACAAAGTGTATGTTACGGTCCTGCAGTGGAAACAAACAAGCAGTCACATGCTGTCAACAGAGAAGTCATGCTCGCATCATGAGGACTTTCTGTTGTTGCCCTGAAAGGACTAGAACAGTAAGACCTAAGAAAGACTGCACTGTCTTTTATAAAAGATGAAAAAAGCAACTCTTTTTTTATCCAGATCGCTTTGGGCATTCAGCCATTCTGTTTGAGGTAGACACTCAGAATGATACTTAAGAAACTTAACTAAGAAACTTAACCAAGAAAGAAAGAAAGAACCCATTTTCATTTGGGACATGTTTGATCTATTTTACTAATACAGCTCATTTATCAGACTCGGCAGGAAAGTACTCTGTTACTAGTGGTCGTTATTCTGTAGGGCCATAGAAGTACCAAGTATGCTACATCACGTAGTCACAAGACCTGCTTAGCATCACAGCTGCTCACACAGTCCCCGGCTTGTGTGTCTGGTTGTCATACTTTGTAATGGTCTTACTCTGATCTGCAGAGTTTTTCATCTTAAGCTCCAGCTGACGAGTATTCGACTCCAACTTCAATAGCCGACACTGGAGATCGTTCTTCTCGCCGTCCTGGGAGTCTTCAAAGACGATGTACCTCTGCAGATTAAGGAAGGAAATAAAGATCCTTTACAATTAAAGCACTGCAATGAATGTGTGAATACTGTAAATATTCCAGAGATAACATCAGAAGGAGAGAGAAATGTTACCGGAGCATGTGGCAGCCAGTCTGACATCTGCTCAGCTGTGAATGGCTTCGTAATCACCTTCTGTATTTGTTCATACACCAGGTAACCTGTGTGCTGCACCCTCCCATACACTACTTTATTACAAAAGATGTAGTATTCCTTAAAATTATATGTTTCATGTAAACGCCTCAAAGTAATCCCAGAAAACAACCTAGTGTGAAGTTTAGAGGTGTTTGGCTGTTTAGTGGTAACTTCAGCAGACTTGAAGATCAGCTAATAACAGACAGACTGAATGCTTTGAAAGCTGAAATTCTAGTTATAAAATCCAAAAGCCTTATTATTCAGCAGTCTCAGCAAAGTCATCAGCCACCACCACCAGTATCCATAATCCAAAGGTGAGGTATACCTGCTGGTGCTCAAGGCAAAAACCCCGCGATCACAATCTCGCTGAAGAGTCTGAGCATCAAGAACCATGGACTTTATAATAGACCCATTTTCACAAATCAGCCATTGAAATACATCATTCATCTCTACTTAATTCCCCATCTCAACTGACTGAATTGATAGTAATCTAAATTAAAGATTTTTTTACTTTTATGGGATTTAAAAAATGTGTTTCTTAAACTAAAAACCATTAAAATAATAAAAATGCATCATTCCTGAATCAGAGTGCAGAGCATGTATCCAGATGCGTAATGACGAGATTGTAGTAATGAAATTTTGAAAATAACCGTAGTAAGCAAAAGATAATCATCACATTTTATAGTGTAGTATACTGTGAAACAGACGACCACTGCAAACTAAGCCCTCAAACTCAGTTTTGTATCAAAAAAGTCAACCCATCATTGATATAAAAAGCAGTCTTGGTGAGCATGAAAAAGAGCTAGGGCTCAAAGAAATGTGCTTGAGAGAGAGACAGAAAGAGAGAGAAAAAGAGAGAGAGAAAAAGAGAGAGATAGAAAGAGAGAAAGAGAGAGAAAGAAAGATCTGCTCATGATATCAGTGGAAAATGGAGCATAGGCTATCTTTGTCTTACCCAACGTGAAAGTCATCTGACTGCTCTGCACAACAGGTGCACAGAGCCAGCCTCTTCAAAAAATGTCTACAACTATATCCTTTTGTGTGCACGTCTAATAACAGCCAATATCAGTTGTTCACTCAACCTTCATAAAGCAGCTGTCATTAACCAAAGTTCTTCTCTCACGGGACCTTAGACAAGGAACACTCTTTTGTATGACTATCGCCAGAATAAATCATAATGATGATAAGAATTAATTAGTTGTCATATAGAGTTTAAATTTGTGGCTTTGACCAACCTTTCAAAAGTCTCTGCAGTCACTAACACACCATGCTGCCCAAACTAATCCATTTGATGCTGAGTTACCCACTGCTCCCTGGATGTAACTCTCTCTTTGTCTGTGAATAAATTGCAAAGAAAGGACAAATAGTATGCAAAGCGAAGAAAAACTAGAACAATGTGGATGAAGATGAGGAACTGACCCTAGAGTACTGGCAAGAAAAAACATACGATTTGATTAATTAACATATCGAGGGAAAATCTGTCGTTATGTATTTATTGTTTCACCTTGAGTTGTTATGTTAGCAAGTTAACATTCAAATGCTTCCATAACTGGAGATCAGTCTTTGACATGGTGGTGGTGGGTGGCTAAAAGCTTTTGTGAAGCCACACTGGATGGATTTATGAACAGGGAGAGCTCATTTCAGGTGTTGCCACAACATCCCAATGGGATCTTCATGGACCCATTGGGATAGTCCATCATTTTGTTATAATATTGTTCAAGTTTAGCTTTAGTAATTGAAGCAGCGTTAAGGTATATCACCTTCTTAATTTTTTGGACCAAATAGTAGTAAAAGAGTATTGTTTATTATTGGTATCGACTGGTCTGGAAACCCAGAACCATCATAAGTAAGGTCTTGGTAGTAATGTGGAGTTTTTCAGCTTGATCTACTTAGAGCAGTAACAGCCCTGGACAAGACTTCGGACAAAAGGTTTCTTAGTGGGAAGTTCCCCCTAATCTGCAACATTACGTTGAGCTTAACAGACAGGCGCTTTAGCTTGTTAGTGAATATTTTAACTGCTGCAGAGAACGCATTTGAAGTGTGGGATTATCTTCTTTTTTTTTTCAATTTTTTTATTTCAAGGATGACACAAACCCTGTCAACACCTTTAAATTGGTCACCGTGCTGCTCATCATATGACCTAGGAAGAAGACTTGTTCAAAAGAGAGCACTCCAGAATTTTAACTTGCCCTCTTCCTCCGATGCTGCCCTTACAATGCTGCCTTTGTGCCAAAGTGCAAACACACACTCACAAACACACAAATACATCTGGCTCAATACAAGTGTGAACACACCCGTAGAGACAAAGGTCCACTGTATCAACACTCTATTGAGGGAGAGCGAGAAAGTGACTCTTTTTTGCGGGTTTGGCTCAGGGTTGCTACTAGGATGTTGGGTGGAACAGGGGTGTGACAGGCCTTAGTCATTAGTGCAATTAGATGACCAGAAGACTTCCTCAGGATTTGAGGATTATCACCTCATTAGAATGAAATGGTTAATAACAATGAGGATTTTACAAACCATCTAAACATTTTTGGTAAGAAGTATATGCCTATTGCCTGCCTAATACTTTAGAGGAAGCATTGAAAAACTAAAATATTAATCTCATCGTGGCATTTAAAGAAAAATTAGGGGACCACTAAAGTTTGGAGGACTCATCTACATGGGAACTATGACAAACATTAAAGAGATATTTCATTGTGGTACATAATGATGGACAAGACAATAGTATAATCCATGTGATCGACGCAGCACACCCCCATCTATCAATAACCTTATCCTGTAATTTCATAGATATCATTTTAATGATCCATGATAATAAGTCAGCTGCTACTATGTGTCAGCAGACTGCGGTCCTTAGACAAACTAGACGGGACAAAAGAACTCAGGGAAACGCAGTTTTTCCCCAAGAATTTCCTGCCTTGCCTTTTCCTCTCAACTGAGACTAACTACTCAGAGTGGGTATTCCCCTGGGATTGGAGCAGCCAAGAGGAAGCATTAAGTCATAAAGAGGTCTATGAATTTGGACACTGATTCCCAGTAAAAATTTAATTATATGCAAACACACACACAGGTGTCAGGGGTGCCTGCATCTGCCATTTGCTATGAAACTGGACCACAATGGACATGCAGGTGTCTAACCAAAGCAATAAAATACCTGTTTTACTCCCTACCAGCAATGACGTTTAACATACACATCAGTATCCCGGTTATTACCAGGTTTTAGGATTATCCCGTCTTTGTTTTGGGGTAAACAGCATATCCTGATCTCAGTAACCAGGATAAAAGCTGGTAGGATCCCAGGGTACATAACAGACCTCATCCTGATTTTGAGAAAGCCAAATATTCTTGCCAGACTAAATGTGATATACCAAATAAACAGTCATAAATCCTAAATCACAATCCAATTCCATTTGGTTCCGATTTAGGATGACAAAAAATAGTTTTTTGCCAAAGGATATTTTTCATTTAGTTTGTTTATGCTAAACTGTCTGTTCAGCATTGATCTCCATTTAAAAAAAATAAAATAATTTGCAGGTTGTTTCTTACAGGGTCAGGAGTGACTTCATGTGTGCACAAGCAACAACAGACACTGTGGGTGAATGACAACAAAAGCACCTGTGTTTGCAGGTAGTTATACTATTGGATATGTTTAATGCTTAAACATCTCAACTGTTTACAAAGCTGTTCCTAACACGCTCAGATTTGACTTTTTTTTACAAACTAATATGAACTGTACAGAAAAATTTAGGTGAATTTATTTAAACTTTGACAAAAAAAACTGTCAATTAGCCGGTCACTATTCATTCCTGTTCATAGTAGCTATGGATTTATATTTTTCTGAGCGGAGCCCAAGAATGTGGCGGTTAGTACTTGGTATATCACCTTTTATTTTCAACTGTTTCGAACTTCACTAAGAGAATGAGAAGAACAATCACTAACATTAGATTGGGGATCTAATTTACCTACTGGACCACAAATTAGAGAAAAAATGGCGGCTTGAGGTTAACAAAACTTGCATTAGTCGTTCTTACTGTTATATGGTGCTGTCAAATAAATCTGGTTTCAGCATCGCATTTAATCACAGTTACGTTTGCAAATGTTGGCTTCTTATTGTACACTCCATACAATTGCTTTAATAGCATTTCTTTGAAAAGATTTTGACGTTCAGGATGTCCTGTTATCTGACTGGGTAGATCGCAAACCAAGCATCATGGCTGACTCCTTACTGGCACTGCATGTAATCCTCTCTCTGCCTGCCTCTCCTGTCTCTCTCCAGCTGCAACTAACAAAGAAATGGTGAGAAATAATCTTTAAAAAGCTTTAACCCAGATCACCTGTGCAAACTATTATCAAAATAATAAAGCAAAAATTTACAATATCTACAGCAACTATTATTTTCAAAGTTGTGGATTCTTTGATCAGGTGATATTTCCTGATCTAATTAACTTAATTTTCAAAAAGATGCTCTGTAAAAACAGATAACAATTAGAAGCTATGCAAATACTATTCATTTCTTGCCTCTTCAGGGGACTTCCTACTAACAATAACAAATCACTGCTGGCTACTGCTTGTACGTGTCAAAACAATTACAAACCTAGATATAGTCAAAATTGTATTGTTTGCACATTCATTCTTGTTTTTTATCTTTTGGCTCAATATGCTCACTGAGACCTATAAAGACAGTGTTTCTGAAAAAGAGAAACATTGAACAAAGTGATTTTTTTTATCTGGGAAATTAAAATTTGGTGTCAGAATGTCAGGAAGATCTGTGTTTGTCTTTTTGCCAAAAAATAATCAGGAATAATCTGTGCATCTATTTTCATCTCCCATTAGAATGAACAGACTCGGGACGTGCAGCTGGTCACCTAAAAAAGCTGGGCAGTGGTGAGACCTATGTTACACAAATACAGGAAATGACCCAACAGTGAGCAGTTTTATTTCGGAAATGTCTCTGATTTGAGTATCGATACTTATTATTTTAATGTTGTTAAAAACAAAACTGTAATATAAACTGATGAAACCCTCTCTTATCTAAACCGAAATCAAATCTGAATATGACTGCAGGTATAGTGATTAGTTCATTCTCCATATTACAGTTGAGAACTGAAACTCTGGAATTAAAACCAAATCCCATGTACCACGTGCCCATAAAAAAAAAAGAAAAAAAACTTTTGGTGCTGCATATCAGGCCTAACAATGAGAACCCTTTATTATATATATCTGCTTTCGGACGCGATGACAATTTAGTAATATCCCCAACTTTTCAGGGTTAAAATAACCTTCGGGTAGTACCGATTGACTATGACTTTCGATTTCACCTGCATCCTTAAGGACATCATCCAAAAAAAGAGGCAGTTTATTGTGAGTACTTGAAACAGACATAGCTTGGACATTTGGTGAGCTCATTACACAGTAACACCTCAAACTACATAAAGACAGCGACTTTGGGTACTTCTGTGCGCTAGTTGGGGTTTGCGCTCTGAGTGCTTTCTTATTTCAGAAAAACAGCATGTGCTTCATCTCAGTGCGCTTGTCACTGCCATGGGTTTAACTAAGCTCAGTCATTAAACACATCATTAATGATGTAATGCTGGCTCTAGGAATGTGACAATGACAGCATTACCACAATAACACGGCCATGTACAAACTACCTCAAGTTAAGCTCGTTAGTAGCATTGATGGTTAGCACCGGCCCCCAGACTAGCTAGTACCAACAATCAATTTTATTTAGTGTAATTCTTCTCCAAAAGAAAAAAAAAAATTCTTCTTTTGCATGATACAGCAATAACATTGAATATGGTATTACTTCATAGTCATGTGTAATGTTATGGTACAGTATAATTATTATGTACAACATTACAATCATGGTTCATATGCAAAATTATTACAGTGATAATATCATGTCCAAAGGTCCTTCTCATGCTATGTACATATACCTTGGCTTGCTTTTACTTTAAATACACTTTGTATATTTTGCACTCATATTTAATACTCTATTTCCTTACTCCACCAACAATCTCCACCAAAATAATTAGCTTTGGGACAATAAAGAATTATTTTTCATATCAACCAAGGTATATTATCTTTAAAGAGTGCAAATAATCAAGCATTGAACATAGATAATAGGATTGATGACTGGGCTGTTAATCAAATTTTTCTCAAGGCCCCATAAACTGTAGTTTTGGGACAGCTCTAGTGGGGAGTACCAACAAACAATTGTATGAAGTGTAATTCTTATCATAAATTAATGAATCATTTGTAATATTACCTCTCATTATCCTTTTCAGGCATAATATTACATTGCATATCATAATACAATCATTGCCACATGCAATATAACTTTAAAGTGTTATTATCAACTGCAATATTCTTTAGAGGTTGATTATCTTGTGCGTAGCCCATTGTCATATATTTATAACTTCCTCTTTATATTTAACTTCTGAAAGTAATTTCTTTTAACAGTGTGCAAATGATCAAGTATTGGCTAAGGTCATTGATTGATTGTGTGTGTCCTACTTCGCAATCATAAATTATTCACTAATTCTGCAATCAAATTCTGCACAAGCCCAAATAAAGGTTTGGTACGGCACTCGTGGAAAATACCATCAATCCGTTTCATAAGGTGTCATTATTTTCCAAACACGTGCAATATGCGTCTAAAAGTATGCAGAATCAAATAATGGATTATATATCTAATAACTGTCTATAACTGAAATATGATTGATAGTCGTTGTGTATGATAAAGTTATTTATCTTTACAGTGACTTCGAATAAATCTCTGATCTCAGGTTGTAAATGTGTCAGGGGGGGTTTAGATCTCCCTCTCACCTCCTCTGCATGTCTCCTCAGAGCCTTCTCCCGTTCGTACTGGGTCACCAGCTGCTCGTTGTCCTCCTTCAGGAGCTCCAGGTCCACTTCGTGCTCCTGGTTGACAGCGAACACAGAGTCTAGGTTCTCCAGCACTGCAACCACCAGCGGCATCAGCTCCTTCACCACGTCCTCGTCGTACCTCTCGATCAGCCGCTCAAACTCCCGGTATATGGAGCTGGCCAGTCCAGAGACCCGCTCAGACATGATGTTGGAGCTGCCGGAGTCGTCCTGGTACAGGACTACGTCGTCCAGCTCCATTTTCCTGCTCCTCTTTAGCCGCTAACGTTAATGAGCTAGCCGCGAGCTTCCACCGGCCACAGGCTGTCTGCTTCACCGTCACTGTGACAAAACAATATTCCTAAAACATAGTAAGTGTGTAGTGTGTTGTCCAGAAGAGAATATCTACTCCTAGTGAGTATTACGGTTTGTTGTGGCACTAGAGTCCTACGCGCAGAAAGTCCTGAAAAGTCTACCGGAGCTCCTGATTAGTTTCCCTGTCCAACAGATGAGCTCTGGGTGAGGTCTTCAAGGGCTGTCGGAAATATCGGACATAAGTAGTTTAGGAAAGTTGTGCAGCAGAAATAATCATATATCAATTTTTACAAAACAAATTTGGAAACATTGACGAAACAAACAAAACAAACACTTTTCAAAGTGATGCAATTCTGAATAATGGATTTGCTTTTAGCAGTTTCTTTTAATATTCTTGGAGCTAAAATAACACATTGGTCCTTCCTTTTGCTCTTATATAGTTGTATTTATGTGACGTCCGAAGGGCGGAGATAAAAGTATCTTAATATAAAATGGTGCGAATAGTATTTTTTTTTTTTACAGACAGAAGGGTGGAACCTTATTATGATTATTTTAAATTCTACTTTAGTCCCATTTACTTACATTGAATATTGTCACTGACTTGTCCTCTCTTTTTATTCCAAAGCTAAAACACAAGCAAATTAGGTTGTGTACGCCCGTCAATTAATTTCTTAATAATTCAAAAGCCATAAATATGCTCTTAAGCCAACTTACATATACAGTACACACTGTTCGGTACACATTGGATCTGGCGTAGGTTAGAGAATCGGAAGTAGGAGATCACGAGGGTCACGTGAACGTCTCATTATTTGTTGACAGGAGGTCACGGTACGTGCTTAACATGGCTGAAGTAGCTTAGTAAACTAAATATAAATAAACAAATACAAAAAATAATAGAAATTAATGAATTTATAAAGGATAGAAAAATAAACAAAGTGAAACAAAAATGTAAAAAAGAAAACGGTGTTTTGGGGGGTTCCCCAAGGCGGATCAACTGTTTCAACCTGTCCTGTCCTCTGCATCTTCCTCTTTTACATCCACATGCTGCATGTCTTATCTCACCACATCCAGAAAACCTGCTCTTTAATCTTCCCCTTTTTTTCCTGCAAGGCAGATCCATCTGTAGCATCCTTCTACCAACATATCCACCATCCCTCTTTTTCACGTGTCTCAACCATCTGAATCTGACATCTAACCTGTCCCTTTGATTTGTTTGTTTCCAATCTTGTCTATCTCCTTCACTTCCAAAGAACATCTGAACATCTTCAACTCTGCCACCTCAAGCTCTTCCTCCTGTCTTTTGGTCAGTGCCACCGTCTATAAACTACACAGCAGAGACTCTCACAGATAACCCCTGACACTCTTCTCAACCCACTCCACCCTGCTTGCACTCGCTTCTTCACCTCTTTTCCACACTTCCCAATACTCTGAACAGTTGACCCAAGTACTTAAACTCCTGCACCTTCTTCAACTTTACTCCTTGCATCCTCACCGTCCCACCTTCCTCCCTTTCATTTATACATGTATTCTGTCTTGCTGCGACTGACCTTCATTCCTCTTCTTTCCAGCGCATACCTCCACTTCTCCAGGTTTTGCTCTCCGCTCATTACAGATCACCATGTCACGGACCTGTGTAGTTGCTACAGCCTTGAACATCAACGTTGTTCTTGAAAATAGGCACCAGTACAATTTTTCCAAAGGCATCATTTCACTCTCCAAGATTTAAAAAATCGAGTTGAATACGCCACTGCCTTCTCTCCTAGACACGTCCTTACCTCGACTGGTAGGTTATCAAGACCAATTGATGATGATGAATTGATTGATTAACTGTGCTCGTGCTTTCCACCATTTTCGTTCTCTTTAGTTTGCTTCACTTATCAGAGAGTACAGAAAGTACTCTTTCCATCTTGCTCTCACACTCTCATCATTTAATTGGCACCCCACATCAGACCCAGTCCTCCTCCATAACCAATATTACTTTCTCTGGTCACGACATTCCCCTCTCTTCATCAGTCACCAACCTCGGTGTAAGATTTGACCCTCAACTCACTTTTGAATCCC